>JBBPBX010017000.1:0-23200 GCA_038048925.1 Garcialebias charrua | reverse complement strand
TTTATTTATTTATTTATTTATTTATTTATTTATTTATTTATTTGATAGATAGATAGATAGATAGATAGATAGATAGATAGATAGATAGATAGATAGATAGATAGATAGATAGATAGATAGATAGATAGATAGATAGATAGATAGAGCGAGCCCCAATCTGGGCCCTTGAGCAAAGCCCTTAACCCCCGCCATCTGCTCCCCTGGGTGTGCTAGATAGTCTCTCTTTGCTCAACACTGTGCAGCTCAGTGGTTGCATCAGGAAGGGCATCCTCCATAAAAACAATTGGCAAGTTCCCTTTCAGTGTGGTATCTCGGTGCAACATACTTGCTTTGGGAATTGCACCCCCGCGCGATTACCTGAAGGAATACATTCACGCCTTTACGGCCAGGGCGTCATCCCTCGTCAGAGGTACCGCCCTTTAGGTACTTAAGCGACTGACGCCCCCCCAACTCTCTCTTTTTGCCCTTCACCTCGCAAAAACCTGAACTACCTCTCTTCGCGGGACTTCTCTGCTGCTCCATCGCTCAACCTGAGGTGAGCTCGCTCCCTACACAGAGCGCACAGAGAATATTTCCCTGCGTACTGCTGGACTAGCGAAAGCTAGTCCAGCACATTTCTATAACCTCAAAGTTTTTTCCTCTCCTCTCTCCACAGGTTGCTTCGCTCGACGGCGTTATAACTATGCCACAACCGTTACCCCGGCTAACAACCTAGCGGGCTAGCCAGCGAAAGTGACACGACGGAGGAGACACATGAACAAAGAAGAAAAAGGATTCTGGAAGGACTCGCTCGCCTTATCTCGGACATGCCTCCGGAGAAAGGAAAGCGAAAGAAAAGACTTCCAAGGAAAACCAGCGGGACGGCGAGCCCAACCTCGCGCGCCTGTCCCAGCGGCGGTGGTTTTTCCCTCGCAGCAACAGACACCCATGAGGCCTGTCCAGTCTGCCTGGGTATATTTCATGCAAGACAAGCTCTGGGCGCGCCCGACTCTTGCCCACACTGCAGCCAGATGCTAGATGCGGTGTTGCGGCATCGGGTGGATCTCGTGGCTAAGGCCATGGGAAGCTCAGCTGGACCACATGACCCAGACACCACGGAGCCCCTCACTTCGACCCCGGAGCTCGAGAACATGGCTCTACAAGACAGCACGCACGTCGAATGGGGCGACAGCCCTGACCCGCTCGCTCCCATGGTGGACCTAACAGTCGAGTTCGACACCAGAGGCATGATGAATGAAGACGAGATCTCCATCTTAACCTCGGGCAAATTTTTTAGTGGAGGAACCAGAGCTCGAAATCGAGGATCCGGGAGAGGACCTCTCCAGCACCCCGGTACCTGTGCTCCCTGAAACTGACTTCTCCATTCCTGCCCTGTTCAACCTGTGCCACAGAGCAACGGACGCGTTGCACATCCCCTGGTCGGAACCTCCGCCTCGCGGTCACGAGGCTGGCAGGGAACTATTTTTATTCGAAACAGCAGGCAGGCAACGAGGCAAAGGATGCCCATGTTCCCGGACTTCCTCACGGAACTAACCCGCACCTGGCCTCAACCACAAGCGCCCATGCTCCTTCCTCTCTCACAGTTCCTCGACGTGGAAGGGATGGATGAGGTGGGAATAGCCAATGCGCCTCAGATTGAGGACACACTGGCGTCCCACCTAGCTCCCAAGTCATCTGGGACAAAACCGACTCTCCCCAGTAAAGCTTGTAGAGCCTCAGCGTCTCTTCTCGAAAAGTGCTACAGAGCTCAAGGACTCGCGGCACGCACCATGAACGCATCCGCGATGATGCAGGCTTACCTTGCGAAAAAACTCCAACAACTGCAGGTAACCTCAGATAAGCAAGCTGCTACCGACTTACTGGATGAAGCCCGCAGAGCAACAGACTTCGTGCTTCGCATGATGGGGACAGCTACTGTGGCTCAGGGCAGAGGCATGGCGGAAGTGGCCATTGCGATCCGCCACCTGTGGATGACGCTGACGGATCTACCGGAGGGACAAAAGGTGCCTTTTCTCCACCACTCAATAGAGACGGAGGGGCTATTTTGTCAGACTTTGGAGCGAATCCAGACCAATCTGGACCAAAGGCGCAAGCAGGCTGAAGCTCTTAGGGTGGGAATTCCCCATCGTCTCCCTGCTGGAGCCTGCTGGAGACAGACCTGCACAGCCTCGGCACCGCTCAACGATGCGTGCCCCACCGCAGAAGCGGCCAGCATACGAGGAAGAACCTCGGCAAAGACCCCCGCCGAGCCGACCTCGCTCCAAGCACGCATGGAGCAAAAATAGGTTCGTCCCACGCAAGGCGAGCAGGTATAGGGCCTCCTCGGCTCGACAAAAATGTGCCTGATGAACCAGGACCACGTGTACATTTTATACGACCTCCCGCCCACGTGGTAACGGGAATGTTCGCACCTTGTTCAGACTTTATTTGTAGCAAAGTACAAATGGCTGATAATTCTGTTGCATGCACAAACCATGTTCTCCCTGCTGTGAGTGACATCAAATCATGTATGTCGTTGCACATAAGCACGAATAAAGCTCATAAAACAGCACATCCCTGTTTTATTGACTATCAAAAAAACAAACAAAAAAACAACAACACCAACACAAATAATTTCAAGAGTACCGGCCTCTATGGCCTGTCAGCCGTCATAAAAGGAGGGGCCACATCCCCCTCCCTCATGGCTCATGGGATGTTAGTCTATTCAATAAACCCCAGCAGGGTGCCTCAGGACCTGTCTCTAGAGGACAGACCCAGAGGTGTCTGCGAACAGACCCTCCACCTTTCGCGAAGACAGGTGAGAGAAGACACGTGTTCCAGCCCCCGCTTCATTGTGAACGAGGGGCCGGTCAATACACTAACCAGATGAACACGTGACATGTTCGCACCACAGGAGAGCACGTCAACAGATTCTAAGGATGGAGGAGTCACGACGGATGCCCCAAGGCGGCCACAAATTTCACACCCTCACAACAGTGGCTGTGATCATGTTACTGTGTGTGTAGACGGATCGGAGTCGAACCAGATTTCTCTTCCTGATTTTGAAAGGAAACTTGGCTCCTTATCAACAAATGATCTTAAGTCGGCCGGGCACAAAGAACCATCTCCACATTCACACGTTGCAACTGCCCCTTTATTATTCATGAAGGACATGCAATGCCCGAGCGGTGAACGAGCAGCACATGACTTCCCTCACAAAGCTGTATCAGACTTGCTCCCACATAACATTATCCCACCGGGTGAGACCAATTGGAGTTAGGAGGTCTGCTCGTTTACAAAAACCGCAGCCCCTCAATCCAATAAATCCTATGTTAGAGGGAAATAATAAGTTCCCTGCTCCAACTCGATCTAATAAAATTAATAGACTTTATCAGTGCAGTCTGTTAACATATCAACGTGGAGGCCCTCTCCCCAACCTGGTTCAGCCTCAAAGGCTCACACAGGAAGTTGTAGTCCAGCTGCTTAGACCAGGAACTGGAATTAATTCCAGCCTGTTAGCTGAAAAGGACAGGCTGATGGCCTACCGGAGAATGTGGTGAAAACCATACAGAATGCCCGTGCTGGGTCAACACAGACTTTATACGCACAGAAGTGGCGTATTTTCGAAGCCTGGTGCTCAGAAAGAAATATCATTTCTTATGCTTGCGACTTGGCTCAGCTCCTAACTTTCCTTCAGGATTTACTGGAAAAGGGTCGTTCTTATTCAACGATTAAAGTGTTCCTTGCAGCTATCTCTGCTTGTCACGAGGGCTGGGGACACAGGACTCCTGGAGCACATCCAATCATAATGAGATATATGAAAGGTGTGCTTCGAACCAGGCCACCCAGCAGGACCTTGACCCCTGGTTGGGATCTTGGCCTGGTCTTGGGGGCTCTTTGCGACCCGCCATTCGAGCCTCTGAGCGAGATTAAGATAGATTTTCTATCTTATAAAACTGCTCTTCTCCTGGCTCTTTGCTCGGCGAAACGCGTGGGTGACCTCCACGCTCTATCTGTACATCCGTTATGTACCATATTCGCCCCTGACGGGTCAAAGGTCACACTAAGGCCTAATCCCGTATACACTCCCAAGGTCCTGACTTTGAACCACAGGAGTCTGGACTTTGATCTCTCCTCTTTTCCACCTGCTCCTGTCCTCACTCAGGAACAGGAAAGGCTATAGGCTCTCTGTCCCGTGAGAGCTTTACGCACTTACATGCAGAGAACAGCCGAATGGAGAAGAACAAACCAACTATTCATCTGCTTTGCAGCACCTGCTACCGGGAAGGCCCTATCAAAACAACGCCTCTCACATTGGGTGACTGAGGCCATTAAAAGGGCGTACAGTAGCAAAGTTCGTGCTGCTGTTTATAATGATGTTTTTCTACTACATTAGGGCTTAGTGTATTACTAGCTGATGTCTCTCTTAGTTAATCCTAGATGTTATTATTGTTTTTCTCTTGCATTTGTTGTTGGATGTAACTGGGACCCTGTGTACATAATCTCGTTTTCAACACATGTACTACATGCGGTGCAAATGACAATAAATTCTCTCTGACTCTGACTCTGACTCTGAAAGGTCAACAGGTGCCCTCTGGAGTGCACGCTCACTCCACTCGGGGCTTGGCCAATTCCTGGTCATTATTCAAGGGTGTACCAGTCGCAGACATCTGCGCTGTGGCGAACTGGAGCTCATTAAACACTTTTGCAAAGCATTACAGTTTGGATGTTACTGCGTGTGATGTCACTCAGGCTGTTCTTTCTAATACACAATAGAAAGTAGCTTTGAGATGCCTACTGGTCAAAGGCAGACGTTCACACTAGCAGGCATTTTACTGAGCATTTCAAGGGCGTGAATGAATTACGTTCCCATAGCAAGTATGTTGCACCGAGAGACCACACTGAAAGGGAACTGAAAGTTATGCACCATAACTCATGTTCCCTGAAGGAAGGGAACGAGGTGCAACATATCTGGCCCTTTTCAATGCTGAAAGCTCGGTGAAGTGCAATTTTGGAGAAAGTTGGAGGGGCGTCAGTCGCTTAAGTACCTAAAGGGCGGTACCTCTGACGCGGGGTGACGCCCTGGCCGTAAAGGCGTGAATGTATTCCTTCAGGTAATCGCGCGGGAGCACAATTCCCATAGCAAGTATGTTGCACCTCGTTCCCTTCCTTCAGGGAACATGAGTTATGGTGCATAACTTTCAGTTTTCGTGTGACTAGTTTGCTGTGGCAACCCCTGCAGAAGGGAGAAGCCAAAGGAAGAAGAAGAAAAAGTAGTACACTGTATATAGTTGGAAAAAAATTATAATCGTGATTCTAAATAAAATACTGAGATGACATCCATGCCACTAAATAGTGAGAACATCCATATTAACAACATCAAAATAGAAAGAAAGAAAATGCTTAGCCTCATTAAAGATTCACCTAAAGCACATTTTTAAAATACCCATAAAATTTATTTTTATTAACTCTAATTATAATTTTTTTAGATAAAGTTTTATGAGGACACTGTTGTTTTGGTTTCTGGGGCACCAAATTATAGATTTTGCATGAGCAAAACTGACAGTTTCTGTATTTCAAGTAGAAATTAATTTACCAAAACTAGAGAATTAAAAAAAAAATCTCCATTTTGGAAGGTGTGTCAGTTCTTCTGACCAAAACTATATGTTCATATGTTTATAGGAAGTACAAATCCAGCAGAACAATTTTTCAGGAATAAAGACTAACTTGAACTAAACAAAGCCACACTGTCAATCCTGGTCAAGGCGCATGCTGAATAGTGTTGATGACTAAATAAAACAAAATAAAAGTTCAACAGTAGAAAGTGTGAAAAAGGAATCCATATGGAGGGTTTAACCAATTGTCAGACCTCATATTGTTACGTACTTTTCTCTTTACTATGCTACTGTCTTTATTTAGTCTTCTCAGCCTGCTTTGTATTTGTAATTTTGTTTTCTTTTCATGACATGTTTTTGTCTTTCAGGCACACCTGGACCTATATCTGGACCTGCCATTCTGTGTTCGTTTGTCTCTCCTTCCTGTCCTCTCAAACCAGCTGGTCAAAGCAGATGGCCGCTTGTCCTGAGCCTGGTTCTGTTGGAGGTTTCTTCCTTTTAAAAGGGAGTTATTCTTTTCCACTGTTGCCATTGTGCTTGCTCAGGACGGGAGACTGAGATGAAGTGATTCAACAAGTCGGCTGGCTTCCTTAGATAGAGAACTTTACTAACTGGCTTTTTTAACGCATGTAAATATTTCTATGAAGTGCCCTGAGACAACATTGTTGTGATTTGGTGCTACATAAATAAAATGAATTGAATAGAATATTCAGAACAGTATGGCTCTCATCATGGAAAAATGAACTAGATCTTTATCAGTATGTTACTGTTAAGGGAATCCTAGGGGTTTGACTGTCGTAATCCACAAATGTGTTTTTTGGATCTGAAAAAGGCTCAAAAACGTGTTCCCCAAGGTAGTTGCTGTGGAAATACAGGTTAGTTATGAGAGCAGTGTCCACATTTTTTTCCTCAAAGTTAGACCTGTTCCCTGTGACTCCACCAAACCTTTCCTGTGTCACTAATTATGTTTGTGATATTGAACAGCTCTTCAGGCACAATCCTGGAGTGGAGGATTACTGGTTTGAGAATTAAAGGGTCTCATCTCTGCTTTTGAGGATGGTGTAATTTTGATTGTTTCTGCAAGCCATGACCTTCAGCGTACACAGGTGAGTGTGATGTAGATGGGATGAGTGTCCACTTTTCTAAGTCTGGGGCAATTATTCTTAACTGTAAAATGGTGCAATGCTTCTTTCAGTTTGTGGATGAATCTTTACTTCAAGTAGAGGAGCTCAAGTATGTATCAATAATCTTGGTTTGTGAGCAATGGCAGAATGGAGTAAAACATGTTACACCTAAACTAAAATGAAACAACTTTTCATGAATTGGCAGAGACTTTCAGTGAGTTAAACTCTGTTGTTACCCTGATAGAAATCACTGAGTTACTGCCAATGAAATAATCAGAGTAATTTTAAAATGTTTGTAATAGTTCCAGCACAAACTTTGCCTCTTTTTCATATTCAAATCGGTTTGACTGCCAACTCTTTTAGAAGGATTCCCATGGGAACTAATTTAATTGCTTGAACAGACTGCATTATTGACTAATGATGAAATATACCAATCAATTTTGTTTTAGTGCAATCAATTTGTTTTTTTGCAAAGAGCACTGAGAAAGTAGAGGATACCTTCAATATGTATCTCTTACTTTGTACAGTACAAAGCACAGCAAGTTTGTCACTTCAGTCAACTACAATTTCAGTCTGTGCTTTGTACTTTGTACATTGGTTTAAGCTGCACAAGTAACTTTAACATTCTTGATCAAATATTTTAATTAAATACTAGGGCATCATGGTGCAGCTATTTTAGATGTGTATACTGAAATACTAAATACTTTAATCACAGGGATCATTGATCTTGTGTAGAATTGTGAGCATACTGTATATTATTAAATATATTGCACAATGTGTTGTGCTCAAAATAAGTGTTGGAAACAAATCTCAACTACTACCCCACTAAGTTTTAGCTCAATATTTTGTAGAAGTGAGTGAGATACAGACACATTTGTGTTTGTTCAATTTGATTAGCTGTGATGGCCATCTTGAATTGGATTACCTCAAAAAGTTAAAAAGCTTTGTAGACAAATGTCCAACAATCTGTTTCTTAGAACTTCAGTAAAATCTATACAGAGGTTTGTGAGAAATTTTGCAAACAGATACATGAAAACATCTCCCACTCACAAACACATAAAACAACACTACCCATCTATTGCTTTTCAGAGGCAGAGGGCTAAAAAGGTGAGAAGTTTTAACTTTCTAGAGCTTTAGGATATTCCCAAAGGAGAAAAAAAGTACCGTACACTGTTCCTGCCAAATCTAAAACAGAAAGAATGCTGCTATTGATAAGGTGAAAGAAAAATACAGTTGCAGAAAGAAAAGCTTTGCAGAGAGTGGTGAAGGCTGCATAGAAGTCTGTTGGAGTCAGCCTCTCCATCTACACCTCTAGATACAGGAAGAGGGCCACCTGCATCATGAAGGACCCCACTCACCCAGCTCACACACTTTTTGCCCCGCTCCAAAAGCTAGAATAAATAACATTTCCATAAAAATGACCCAGACACTCACACATCTCTGATAATCTTTTTAAACAGATTTTCTTTTAGTCTTTTTTTTTACAACGGCTCAATGGTTAGCACTGTTGCCTCACAGCAATAAGGTCCTGGGTTCGATCCCCGGTTGGACCTGGGGGTCTTTCTGTGTGGAGTTTGCATGTTCTTCTCCTGCTTGCATGGGTTTTCTCAAGGTACTACAGTTTCCACAGACCAAAAACATGCATGTCAGGCTGCCTTCAGGCCCAGGCCTCCCTTGCAAAAGAGATCTGTGATCTCAATGGGATTTGCCTGGTTAAATAAAGGTTAATAAATAAATAAATGAAATGGGGAAAAAAGAACTGTACTTCTGAGAAAGATGAATTTTCCCTCCTACACTCTGAGGCACTGAGCTACTCTCCAGTGTTAAAGGTCGACACAGTGCTGAAAGCTAAATTATATAAAATAAAAAAAAGAACTTGTTTTTCTGAGCCACATTTTCAAAGGACAGCTGGGACCAACATATTCATTAAACTATGGTAATTTTTGGAGTGTTTATTCAAAGAAATTTAGTCTGTCATTTTTGAACACTGTAACCTGACATATTTGTCTTATAGACTCACCCCCAATTTACACTACATGCGTTCCGGCTCCGCCCCGCTCCGCAGGTCGCAGCTGAGCGTTTCAAGTCCAGTTTACACTACCTCCGCTCCGGTCCGCCTGGATGCGCCGCTCCGAGACGCATGCGCGGGAATTGCGAGATCGCGCGATAAATCAAGTGATAAATAAGGAAGTCAGAACAAAACAATTCATTCGGTGGAAGAAGGAGAACAACAGTAGAGACTGCCTCACTGTTTGATTGTTTTTTGCATTGAGATATGAGCGACAGGACATGGTTTGAGCGACAGGACGTGATCTATTACATTTCAGAATAAAATACTTTTTAAAATTTTTTTATTTCTTGTATTGCGTTTGTAGGCGTAGTCATAAATGATAGTTTGACAGCATTTTTGTACAAATAAATCCGTATAGAGCTAGGATTAGTCCGCCCGTGGTGATTTTATTTTGTAAATACGGATGTTGTGCTCGTTCCTTTTCCTGTTGGTGCGACGTAATCTTTAAAAGTTGACTCCGGCACAGCTCCGGCATCCGGCAGAAATAAGATTGGTTTCTAATTTTGACGGACTGCCGTCCGCTCGCCGCCGCCGTGTGGAGCCAGTGTAAACGCTCTCATTGATTATAATGGGTGCGTATTTGCTGTGGAGGTCGGACCGGAGCGGGGCAGAGCCGGAACGCATGTAGTGTAAATTGGGGGTAACTCACACTTCATAAAGCAGGAAATGGTAAATGGATTGTACTTTTATATCACCTTTCTATCTAATCAAGATGTTTCAAGTGCTTTACAACACAATCGGTGCCTTCATTTGCCCATTCACACACAGATCCATACAGCACTCTACTACATCTCTACAAAGCTAATCTGGACAATCATTCTATAGAGACTAATCGGTGCTTTTAGGTCACATCTATACACAGATGAGACCCACATTGCAGACAATAAGGTGTTCGGTGTCTTGCCCAGGGACAACTGAACATCAAGAACACCAAAAACCAATTTTAACATATGATTGCTGGTGGACTTGAACCCCTAACTCTCCCAATGGAAGACAGCCGCTCTAACCACTCAGCCACCACCGCCTCAAATGTCCTCTCACAATGTGGGCTTCACTGTCATACACAAGTGCGGTACATTTCAACAATGCCATTGTAGTCACATTACTATTCTTGACCATTGTGTGAACATACAGCCAGCAGAGGGGAGAGGACCAATCCTGTCAGCAGTGTGGAGAGATACACCAACATCACTCCTGGCATCTTGGTGTGGCAAGTTGCTCCCGGTAGGACTGGATGGCGCCTTGCATGGCAGTCTGCCGCTACTGGTGTATGGATGGGTGGATGGTTGGTATTGTAAAGCGCTTTGGGGCCCCTCATAGGGGGCTGGAAAGTGCTATATAAATAAGCTCCATTTACCAAGCCATAAGGTATGATTTCAGTTCAGCTCCGATAGATTTGGAAGACGGTGAAACAGCATTACATCAGCGACACTCTGCATCTACACATCTTAAACCTCCTGAAACAACAAACTATTCATTCAACCTTTATTTAGGCAGGTTAAACCCATTGTGCTTGGAGGACTCATTTACAAGAGAGACCCGTTTTCAACAAAGAATGATGACAACAATGGACAACAGTGACAACAATAGACAATCATAAAAGAGGCATACCCACCTTCTTCTTCTTCTTTTGGCTTTTCCCTTTTCAGGGGTTGCCACAGCAAGCCATCCTTCTCTGCCTCACTCTGTCCTCTACATCCTCTGTCCTCACTCCAACTACCTGTACATTCATGTCCTCTCTAACTGCATCCATATATCTCCTCTTTGGCCTTCCTCTTTGTCTTTTTCCTGGCAGCTGCATTTCTAACATCCTTCTACCAATATACCCACTGTCCCTCCTCTGGACATGTCCAAACCATCTCAGTCTGGCCTCCCTAACTTTATCTCCCAGTTGTTCAACATGTGCTGTACCTCTGATGATCTCATTCCTGATCTTATCCATCCTTGTCACTCCTAAGGAGAACCTCAGCATCTTCATTTCTGCCACTTCCAGTTCTTTCTCCTGTCTTTTTGTCAATGACACTGTCTCCAGACCATACAACATAGCTGGTCTCACCACTGTCTTGTAAACTTTTCCTTTGACCTTTGCTGACACCTTTTTGTCACAAATCACTCCTGAAACTTTTCTCCATCCACTCCATCCTGCCTGGACTCTCTTTTTCACCTCTTTACCACATTTCCCATTTTCCTGGACAGTGGACCCCAAGTACTTGAAGTCCTGCACCTTTGTGACCTCTGCTCCTTGTAGCCTCACTGTTCCACTGGCCTCCCTCTCATTCACACACATGTACTCTGTCTTACTACGGCTGACTTTCATTCCTCTTCTTTCAAGTGCATACCTCCACCTCTCCAAGTTCTCTTCCACCTGTTCCCTGTTCTCACCACAGATCACAATGTCATCTGCAAACATCATAGTCCATGGGGATTCCTGCCTGACCTCATCTGTTAGTCGGTCCATCACCAGAGCAAACAAGAAGGGGCTCAGAGCCGATCCTTGATGCAATCCCACCTCCACCTTGAAGCTATCTGTCACTCCTACAGCACATCTCACCACTGTCCTGCTGTCTTCATACATGTCCTGTACCAGTCTAACATACTTTTCTGCCACTCCAGATTTCCTCATGCAATACCACACCTCCTCTCTTGGCACCCTGTCATATGCTTTTTCTAAATCCACAAACACACAATGGAGTTCTTTCTGACCCTCTCTGTACTTCTCTATCAACATCCTCAAAGCAAAGATGGCATCTGTGGTGCTCTTTCTTGGCATGAAACCATACTGCTGCTCACAGATAGTCACCTCTTGTCTAAGCCTTCCTTCCACAACTCTCTCCCAGATCTTCATTGTGTGGCTCATCAACTTAATTCCCCTGTAGTTGCTACAACTCTGTACATCACCCTTGTTCTTAAAAATGGGAACCAGCACACTTCTTCTCCATTCTTCAGGCATTTTCTCACCCTCAAATATTCCATTAAATATTTGAGTCAAAACCTCACTGCCATCTCTCCAAGACATTTCCAAACCTCCACTGGTATGTCATCAGGTCCTTCTGCCTTCCCCTTCTTCATTCTTTTCAGAGCTTTCCGGACTTCATCCTCACTAATCTTTCCCACTTCCTGGTCCACAGTATGACCTCTACTCTTCTTTCTCTTTCATTATCTTCATTTAATAGCTCCTCAAAGTAATCCTTCCATCTACCCATCACACTCCCCTAACTTGTTAGAACATTCCCATTCCCATCTTTAACCCTAGGATGCATGAACGACCAATACCTACATTCTTCCATGAGTGGGGTCAAAAATGACCCCAATTAGAATCAATGTGTTTTTGCAATGAATTTAAATGATGTCTTTAATTTTGGTTAAAGGTAGTTATATTTATTATATTTGGGTCAACAAAAGACTGATTTGACATTTAATATGGTTATTCATAACTTTTTATAACATTTTTTCACATGAAATAACATCAAAAATCTTCAAAAATTATTGCTAGAATGTCCATCTCTCTGAAGGACAAAAAAGAGAATCAACAAACGACCAGAACATTGTACACTCACATGTGCCCACTGCCCACACAAACATCTTTTTCTCTATTCACTGTGCGCAGTTGTCACAAAATTTTTGCTTTTTGCTGTGACCATTGCACACTGTAGTACTGCATTTCCTGCACCAATTGGTGGCTTTGCAGTCTTTGTTTCTTGGACACATCTGGCAACTCTTTCTCTTCTGTTGGCCCTCTGTGCCTCTCTCCTGTTACTTGTTTGCAACTTTTGTCACTCCACATCTTCCATTTGCTTCAGTGATGTCAGTTGGTAGGTTCAGGGTACCTTGGGTTGTGTAGAAAACTTCCAAAGAGCACACACATTGGTACATTCCAGTTCTTCTCACTTCGTGCAAGAATGGTCACTCCAATGAAGGCCATGAGCTCCTCTTTGCTTAGATTTTTCCACTCTTTTCCTCTGCTTATTGTGACTTTTCTTCCCTCCATGTTTGTTCATGTCAACATCTCTTCTAATATACTATCCATCCATCCATTATCTTTTACCCGCTTCTTTCATTTTTGGGTCACGGGGGTCGCCGGTGCCCATATCCAGCAATCACTGTGCGAGGGGCAGTGTACACACTGGACGGGTTGCAAGTCTATCACAGGGACACATAGAGACAAACCACCATTCATTCTCTCACTCACACTTAGGGTCAATTTAGAGTTACCAATCAGCCTGACATGCATGATTTTAGTCTGTGGGAGGAAACCGGAGTACCCGGAGGGAACCCACGCATGCACGGAGAGAACATGCAAACTCCACCCAGAAAGGCATGCAGATTTGAACCAGGGACCTGCTTGCTGAGTGTTACATGCCCCAGGCATGTAATTTATTTTAGTAAGAGAACAAAATTGTTTAAAGGTTTTGAGGTTTTGTTTAAATATTTTGAGCAGAGGCATGAGCTCTTTAGAGGTTGTGCATGAGCTGTTTAGGGGCTGTATGAGACTTAATTGATTGCAGCTGGTGCTCATTAGCTGTAGGTGGAGGTAGTTGCTCTCTCTCTCCCTATATTAGGTCCAAGCCACACAGCAGAGAGAGGTTCAAGCAAGCAGAGGAGTTCCAAGTGAGAGTGGCAGCAGGAGGAGATCCATGCTGCATGAGGAGCTGAGGTTCCAGCAGCCCCAGAACCAGATGCAGATGAATGAGCAGCTGATCCAAGCAGCTGCAGCAGTCTGGGATGAAGGAGCATCAGGCCTGATGAAGAAACAGCAGACCTGATGATGAAGCAGCAGCAGCAGAAGCTGAACAGAGGTCTGTAGCAGCAACAGCAGCAAAAGCAGCAGCAGTAGTGTGAAGAGGAGCCATGAAGCCATTTGTTGGAGCCTGATGAGAAGGCTTTTTGATGAGCTGTTTGGAGCCATATGAGGTGGCCGTTTGATGAGCTGTTTGGAGCCATTTGAGGAGGCCGTTTGTGAGCCGTTTGGAGCCATTTGAGGTGACCGTTTGATGTTGTGGTTTAACCCACTTGAGGAGGCCGTTTGATGAGCCATATGAAAAGGAAGCTGAAACCTTCCGCTGTGAAGACCTGCTGCTGTCTAAGAAGCTGAAGAGTGACCTGCTGCATGTGTGAAGAAGAGGAAGCTGAAACCTTCCGTTGTGACCTGCTGTGTGTGTTAAGAGGAAGCTGAATCCTTCCATTGTGGAGACCTGCTGGGTGATGAAGACCAAGAGCCGTGAGTGTCCTGCTGGACTTTGAGTTTTTTGTATTAAAGAAGCTGGTTTTTGAGAAGTCCAACTTTTTTCTTTAATCATCTTTTTTTTAGGACACAGACTCCAGAGAGCCTAAAATAAACATTGTTTTTTTTAACATCCTTTCTGTGTCTGGTGTCCTTGTGTGCTACGTGCCTTCGGGTCGTAACATATAATGGGGGCTCGTCCGGGATTGGACTAATTGACCAATGAGCTATTTTTTGTTTTTCTCCCTAATTTTTGGTAAATTATAATGGGAGCTCGTCACATGTGCTGTTTTTGGAGCTGTTTTTTTGCATTTTTGAGCTGACTTTGTGGTGCGAATTGTGTGTTCGTTGTCAGCTGGCTCTTTTTGAAACGTTCAGGGGTTGCTCGGACGTTAAAGTAGTCTAAGTGTAGGTCTTTCTGGTGGTGAGCTGTTTAACACAGTTTTTTTCTGAAACAATGGGGTTCGATGCTGAGATTCGTTTAAAGGAATTGGAGTTAAAAATACGTCGAATGGAATTCGATGCCAGAAAAGCTAAGGCTGAAGCAGTCGTGAGGAAAGCAGAGTTAGAGCAACAAACTGCTCTGAGAGAGATGGAGATTAAATTTAAGCAACGAAAATTAGAACTGCAAAATAAGATAAATAAGATTTATCAGAGAGAGTTAGAGCTAGGTGTTGAACATGTTCTTGTTACGGTTGCGGGTGTACCCAGAATGAAAGACCAGAATCGAACAGAAACCAGAACTCAGAGAATAATTTACAGTGTTTATTTACAGTCAGTGAATAAAGAATGACATCCATGAGGGGGGCAGGAACACCTGAGGAGAGGAGGGGATGTTTAATGGACTGTTGTTGAATGAATAGTTGTTGTACTGAAGTAATCCTTACGATGAGAAGTCTTAAACAGAGTGCTGATGTGGTGATCCAATTCTCCAGTAATCCAAGGTAGGACCAAGCATTTGAAAAGGCAAGTGGTGGAAGGCAGGCAGCAGCTTATTGAGAGGCAGGAGGAGTTGAAGCTCATGTGGAACTCAGGCAGGGCAGGAACACGGTGAATCCAAGAACTCTGAAGAGACGCAGAGAAAAACACAATCTTAGAATCAACTAATATCAATAAAAACTGGCTAGAACACTACTACCATTAGTAGGCAATGTCCCAGCGCCTGTAGAGTGGTTCCTGGGTCTTCTTATACTCCTCCTGGGTGTTGGTTGATTAGAAGCAGCTGCTGCCAATTAGGAGTGTGAAGGAGAGAGGGAGGCAGGGTGTAGAGCAGGACTCCTACAGTACCCCCCCTCAAGAATCGCCCCCTGGCGACCTGAAGCGCTTCTCCGGGTGAGCCCGGAAAAACGTCGAGATCAGGCTGGGGTCCAAGATGAAGGACCTCGGAATCCACGAGCGTTCCTCAGGGCCGTAACCCTCCCAGTCGACCAAATACTGAAACCCCCGTCCCCGGCGCCGTACGTCCAGGATACGGCGGACCGTGAAGGCAGGATGGTTGTCGATGAGACGGGGGGGCGGAGGGAGGTCGGCAGGAGGGCACAACGGGCTCTCTGCGACAGGCTTGAGTTGAGACACGTGAAAGGTGGGATGAACACGCATAGAAGCGGGTAACTGGAGTCTGACAGCCGTGGGGCTGATAAGACGCGTGACAGGAAAAGGGCCGATGAAGCGGGGAGCCAACTTCCGTGGGGTGTCCTTGAGCTGAATATGCTGGGTAGACAACCATACCTTCTGGCCAACCTTGTAAGAGGGAGCAGAAGAGCGATGGCGGTCTGCGATCTCCTTATTCTTAGCAGCCGTGCGTAGCAGAGCGAGCTTAGTTTGGCGCCAGACCCGACGACATCTCCTGAAATGATGTTGCACGGAAGGAACTGCAATATCAGTCTCCTGGCTAGGGAACAAAGGTGGAGCATAACCCAGAGAGGCTTCAAATGGAGACAAACCAGTGGCAGAAGAAGTGTGGGTGTTGTGGGCATACTCCACCCATATGAGATGCTGACTCCAAGAGGACGGATTGTCCTCCACCACACACCTGAGAGCAGCCTCCAATTCCTGGTTGGCCCGTTCAGCCTGACCATTAGACTGAGGGTGGTATCCAGAAGTCAAGCTGACAGAGGCCCCCAAGGAATTACAAAAGCTTTTCCATACCTGGGAAATGAATTGGGGTCCCCTGTCAGAAACTATGTCCAATGGGATGCCGTGAACCCTGAAAACTTGTCGAACCAACAGCTGGGCCGTCTCCAAGGCTGAAGGAAGCTGGGGTAGTGGAACGAAATGAGCTGCCTTGGAGAATCTGTCAATGACAGTGAGAATAACAGTATGTCCATCAGAAGGGGGCAAACCAGTGACAAAGTCGAGGGATATATGAGACCAAGGACGGCTAGGGGTAGGAAGCGGCTGTAGCTTCCCAGCTGGGGGCTGGTTACCAGTTTTACTCCTGGCACACGTAGGGCAAGCAGAGATGTAGTCCTTTATGTCGACATTCATGGAAGGCCACCAGAAGTGCCTCTTCGTAAGAGCCAACATGCGTGCCACTCCTGGATGGCATGAAAACTTGTGAGTGTGGAGCCAGTGGAGTACCTTAGCCTTGACACTGGAGGGTACAAACATAGTGCCGGCAGGGCCTGTCCCCGGGTCAGGTTCGGTCTTCTGAGCCTCAAGAATGTCTTTGTCGATGGACCAGGTCAAGGAACCGACCACACAAGATGAGGGTAGGATGTTTGGTTCAAGGCCCGTCTCCTCTGGTGGTGCAAATTGTCGGGACAGGGCATCAGGTTTCACGTTCTTGGAGCCAGGTCTGAAAGTCAACACAAAATTAAACCTCGTAAAGAACAGTGACCACCTAGCCTGTCTGGGGTTCAATCTCCTGGCCTCTCGGAGATAGGTGAGGTTCTTGTGGTCGGTCCAGATGAGAAATGGTACGTCAGTGCCCTCTAGCCAGTGTCGCCATTCCTCTAAAGCCAACTTGACTGCGAGAAGCTCGCGGTTGCCAACATCATAGTTCTGTTCTGCAGAAGAAAGGCGTCGAGAAAAGAACGCACAGGGATGGACTTTGTTGTCCATAGGTGATCTTTGAGATAAGACAGCTCCCACACCAGTGTCTGAGGCATCAACCTCCAGAATAAATTGTCTCTTAGGGTCAGGGTGGCAAAGAATAGGAGCAGATGAAAAAAGTCTTTTAAGCTCACCAAAAGCCTCTTCTGCCCCCTGAGTCCACTTAAAAGTCCGCAGAGTGGAAGTCAGCTGGGTAAGAGGGGCAGCGATCCTGCTGTAGTTCTTGATGAACCTACGGTAAAAATTAGCAAAACCCAGAAATCTCTGCAGCTGCTTACGTGTCTCCGGTGTTGGCCATTCCACCACTGCCTTAATCTTGTCGGGATCCGTGCGATACTGTCCTCCTTCAAAAATAAAACCCAAAAAGGAGACTGATTGAACATGAAAGTCACATTTCTCAGCTTTTACATAAAGCTGATTCTCATATAATCGTTGAAGAACGGTCCTGACATGGTGAATGTGTTGCTCTTCATCTTGGGAGTAGATCAGTATGTCATCTAGGTACACAAACACAAAAATATTCAAGAAATCTCTTAAAATGTCATTGACCAATGTCTGGAATACTGCTGGGGCATTGGAGAGACCAAAAGGCATAACTAGGTATTCAAAGTGGCCCAGGGGAGTCTTGAAAGCCGTCTTCCATTCATCACCTTCCTTAATTCGAACGAGGTGGTAGGCGTTACGGAGATCCAATTTTGAGAATACTTTGGCTGAGTGTAATTGTTCGTGGATAGAGTCTATCAGTGGTAATGGATATTTGTTCTTGACAGTAATTTCATTTAATCCCCTATAATCTATGCAAGGGCGTAGAGTCTTGTCTTTTTTAGCCACGAAGAAAAACCCTGCCCCAACAGGAGAAGTAGAGGGGCGAATTATACCAGAGTTTAAGGATTCAGAAATATACTCTTTCATAGAGTCATACTCTGGACCAGATAATTTGTAAAGGCGGCTGGAAGGAAGAGGGGCCCCTGGCAATAAATCAATTGAACAGTCATAAGGACGGTGTGCAGGTAATGACAGAGCTTTTTGTTTACTAAAAACAGGAGCGAGGTCATGGTAAACAGCAGGGATTTTAGACAGATCGACAGGATCGGAAATTTCAGAGTGACTAATAGTGGAGGGGACGGCAGTTCTTAGACAGTTCATTAAGCAGTGTGGACTCCATTGTTCAATTCTTTTAAATCTCCAATTTATTACAGGATTGTGTTCGTTGAGCCAAGGAAAACCCAGGACAAGTTGTGCAACAGGTGATTCAAATACAAAAAATTCACTGTGCTCATGGTGATTTCCAGAGATCATAAGATGTATAGGTAATGTTTTCATATGAACAGAAGCAAACCTTTGACCTGTTAAACCAGACATTGTTAGTGGAGTAGGAAGAGATTGTGTTGGAATGGATAAAAGTTCAACCAAGTCTTGACTAATGAGATTCTGTTCAGCCCCAGAGTCTACTAAAGCATCAACCGTTTTATGTTCCTGATCACAAATGATAGTAGTCTTGAGTTCCAGGCGAGAGTTAGGAGAGGAAGAAGAATTTCTCACTAGTATCTCTTGTTTGTTTTGGTTAGAGCAGTGAGACCCAGAGACCGTGGAACTCTGGGAAACGTAGTCCTCACTGGTAAAAATGGGTCGACGTCTTGACGTAGAAGAGAAACCGGAAGTAGATGCATTCTGGGAGTCGTAGTCTCTCTCCCACTCTCGTTCTTGTAGCTGATTATCGATCCGTGTAGCCAAACGAATTAATTCATCTAAACTTTGTGGTTCTTTTTGTGATGCCAAACGGTCTCTTATGGAGTTGGAAAGTGAGTGTAGGAAGGTACCTCTGAGTGCGACCTCATCCCATCCGGTTCGGGCGGCTGTGATTCTGAACTCCAGTGCATGAGCCGTAACTGAGAGTCTGCCTTGACGAAGGGTGAGTAGACGTTTTACGGCTTCTGCTTGTTGGAGGGGTTGATCAAATACACAAATAAACTCTTCAAGAAAAGAGGAGAAAGTTAAGGTACTGACAGGATGAGAGGATAAATGAGCTTGAGTCCAACGTAATGCGTCCCCCTTTAGCTGGGTGATAAAAAAGGCTAGCTTAGCAGCATCAGAAGCATAAAGGCTAGGTGCCTGCTGAAATGTTAGTTCACACTGAAGTATGAAGCCTCCACATAGTTCAGGCTTTCCACAAAAAAATTCAGCTGGTTTCAAAACTTGTTCTATTTTGGGAGGATTATTAGTGGGAAAACTGACCTCTGGTGTGGATGTAGCAGCAGGTGGCAGGAGTTGAGTAATCTCCTGTTTGACTGAGGATAACATGCTGCCCAGTTCCTGTAGATCAGAGCTGTTAGTCCGTTGTAGTTTTAGCAGACGCTTAAGTGTAGCATCGTTCTTATCAACTCTAAGTAACACAGTCTGGAGAGTAAGTTGGTTCTGTTCAGACCCTGAGTCTTTCTGAGGTACTTGTTTTGGCTGGGACATTCTTGTTACGGTTGCGGGTGTACCCAGAATGAAAGACCAGAATCGAACAGAAACCAGAACTCAGAGAATAATTTACAGTGTTTATTTACAGTCAGTGAATAAAGAATGACATCCATGAGGGGGGCAGGAACACCTGAGGAGAGGAGGGGATGTTTAATGGACTGTTGTTGAATGAATAGTTGTTGTACTGAAGTAATCCTTACGATGAGAAGTCTTAAACAGAGTGCTGATGTGGTGATCCAATTCTCCAGTAATCCAAGGTAGGACCAAGCATTTGAAAAGGCAAGTGGTGGAAGGCAGGCAGCAGCTTATTGAGAGGCAGGAGGAGTTGAAGCTCATGTGGAACTCAGGCAGGGCAGGAACACGGTGAATCCAAGAACTCTGAAGAGACGCAGAGAAAAACACAATCTTAGAATCAACTAATATCAATAAAAACTGGCTAGAACACTACTACCATTAGTAGGCAATGTCCCAGCGCCTGTAGAGTGGTTCCTGGGTCTTCTTATACTCCTCCTGGGTGTTGGTTGATTAGAAGCAGCTGCTGCCAATTAGGAGTGTGAAGGAGAGAGGGAGGCAGGGTGTAGAGCAGAGCAGGACTCCTACAGTCCCGTTGTGTGAGGTGAGGATTCGCCCACTGTGGAGTTCTGGAGAAGCTGAGTTGGGACTTTGCTCTAGTATTTTTTTTGCTGAGAACACTGAACCTAAACTTGAGAACCTTAAACTTTGAGAACCCTAAACTTGTAAAGCCTGAACTAAAGAAAAGCGAAAAACTTGAGCAAACAAAAAAACTTGAGAATGACTTGACTGTGGATTTGGATTTGGTCACTCCAGAGGTGTCACCACTGGTGGACATGCAATGCAAAAATGATGATGATGATGATGATGATGATGATGATGATGACATTGATCTGAGTGACTGTTTTTTGCTCTTTTCTGAATTAGATGTCCTAGTGAGCACTGTAGCAGAGGAGCCAAGCCTGACTGTCCATACTGCTCCTCTGTGTACCCTTTTATCCTGTTCACAGGAGGTTGTGAGTGTGCTGCTGGACGTCGTGGAACCTTTAGCTGAATCGGCAGCAGGAAGTGATAGTTTGCTGTCTGTGAGAGTTGATCTGATGGAACCATTTGTTGAACATGTAGACAGTGATTGTGATGTTAACTCTCAATGCTTTGTCTGCAGGGTGCCTGATGACAGTGCTGGTACAGCTACAATGATGTTACTGTCAAGTGATGGAACTGATAACACAGAGGCGGACAATTTCCCTCTGGTTGTTGGAAAAAACCCTGATCTTCAGTCTGACATCACTAAACTGAATGTTGGTGAGTGTGCAGCTAAAAGGAGGCCTTGTGATGTACAACCTGACCGGCGACGCCTTTTTGGGTTTCAGGTATTCTGAAGGCAACTGTTAGTTGTGTGTGATGTGTGTTTTTTTTTTTTTTGCTTGTTGTTAGTGTTGAGTATAGATGTTAGATTTTTTTTGGTTTCATTTACATGGGTGATGAGCATGGTGGTGTATGGCTGCATCTCCCATGTAAATTCTTATGTGGGGGGGTGTTACATGCCCCAGGCATGTAATTTATTTTAGTAAGAGAACAAAATTGTTTAAAGGTTTTGAGGTTTTGTTTAAATATTTTGAGCAGAAGCATGAGCTGTTTAGAGGCTATGAGCCTAATTGATTGCAGCTGGTGCTCATTAGCTGTAGGTGGAGGTAGTTGCTCTCTCTCTCTCCCTTTATTAGGTTCAAGCAAGCAGAGGAGGTTCCAAGAAGGTGGTTCAAGCTCCACGTGAGAGTGGCAGCAAGGAGAGATCCAGAAGGTCTGAGCTGCTCCAGGAGAAGCAGCTGATGCAGAACCAGCAGACCCAGCAGACCTGATGAAGCAGCAGCAGCAGTAGCAGCAAAAAGCAGCAGCAGTGTGAAGAGGAGCCATGAAGCCATAGGAGGCTGTTTGATGATGTGGTCGAAACCACATGAGGAGGCCGTTTGACGAGCCGTTTGGAGCCATTTGAGGTGGCCGTTTGATGAGCTGTTTGGAGCCATTTGAGGAGGCCGTTTGAAGCCTGATGAGGAGGCCATTTGATGAGCTGTTTGGAGCCATTTGAGGAGGCCGTTTGAAGCCTGATGAGGAGGCCATTTGATGTTGTGGTTTAACCCACTTGAGGAGGTCGTTTGAGCCGTGAAGAAAAGGAAGCTGAAACCTTCCGTTGTGAAGACCCGTTGTGAAGACCTGCTGCTGTCTAAGAAGCTGAAGAGTGACCTGCTGCATGTGTGTTAAGAAGAGGAAGCTGAAACCTTCCGTTGTGACCTGCTGCTGCATGTGTTTTGAGGGGAGGAGGCTGAATCCCTGTGAAGTGTGTTAAGAAGAGGAAGCTGAAACCTTCCGTTGTGACCTGCTGCTGCATGTGTTTTGAGGGGAGGAGGCTGAATCCCTGTGAAGCTGATTCCCTCTGTTGTGGAGACCTGCTGGGTGCAGAAAACCAAGAGCCGTGAGTGTCCTGCTGGACTTTGAGTTTTTTTTGTATTAAAGAAGCTGGTTTTTGAGAAGTGCCACTTTTTCCTTTAATCACCTTTTTTTTAGGACACAGACTCCAGAGAGCCTAAAATAAACACTGTTTTTTTTTAACATCCTTTCTGTGTCTGGTGTCCTTGTGTGCTACGTGCCCTCGGGTCGTAACACCGTTGTTCAAAGGCCCCTTCTGTGTCAGTCAGAAACTTAGCGATGTGAACTACAGACTAATTGATGTTGAAACAGGAGCTGATGCTGGAGTTTTCCATGTTGTGAACATGCAGCCGTTCCACACTTGGGACTCTGCCGGCTCCAAAAAGACTGCCGGTGCGGCTGCACAGGCAGATCACACGTACGATGACTTTGAGGATGATTCCCCTCTAACTGAAGCCGTCCCTGACCTCCCTCCAAGTGATGTGCCGAATGACATTCACCACTCACAGACGCCTCATGGGGTCGATGACACCAATGTGGATGAGACTGAGTTTGACCAAGATTCAGATTGCGCTGGACGTTACAATCTGAGAGCCCGGCGCCATCCCAGGATAACGACTGGTTGGTCAGACCATAAATGGACAAATATCTACCATACTGACAGGCTTAACAAGGTGTAAGGTTATATTTGTTCAGGTTAAGGGATGCATGTAAATTTCAGTTAAATGTGTTGTGTTGAAATTTCCTGTAGTTACCTAACAATCAAAAAAAAAAATTCTGATGATTCGGGATGACAGTAATTTGTCACCCATTGTTACATAGAAAAATTAGTTCCTTAACTGTTCTTTCAGGGGGATTGTGTTTATAAAACAAAGAAGAGTTCCACACAGATTTTATGTTGGTATTTTGGAACCTAAGCTGACTGTGTTACGGTTATCCACAGATATGTATACAGGTGTGATATGATCCTTGCCCCATGTGTAACTGCAGTTTTACGGCTATGTATTGCTTCGTTATATTTCTGTACTACTGTCTGTAGTCGTGTGCGGCTGAGGACAGCCTTTGTTTACCAGGGGGGCATATGTAACAGTCATTATATTGGTTGGGTCCCAGAGATGAGTAGGTATCACCACAAGGGGGCGCCTACTCCCTTTGTTTTCCGTTGTTGTACACTTGTACAAAAAGTAGAATTATTATTCCACGTAGTTAAGGATACAGTATACAAGTGACGATG
>JBBPBX010016999.1:23780-42604 GCA_038048925.1 Garcialebias charrua | reverse complement strand
GCTGCACCTGCAGAACCCGCTGCACCTGCAGAACCTGCTGCACCTGCAGAACCTGCTGCACCTGCTGAACCCGTTGCACCTGCAGAACCCTCTACACCTGCTGCACCTGCTGAACCTGCTGCACCTGCAGAACCCTCTACACCTGCTGCACCTGCAGAACCTGCTGCACCTGCAGAACCCGTTGCACCTGCAGAACCCGCTGCACCTGCAGAACCCTTTGCACCTGCTGTACCTGCAGAACCCGCTGCACCTGCAGAACCCACTGCACTTGCTGCACCTGCAGAACCCGCTGCACCTGCAGAACCTGCTGCACCTGCAGAACCTGCTGCACCTGCTGAACCCGTTGCACCTGCAGAACCCTCTACACCTGCTGCACCTGCTGAACCTGCTGCACCTGCAGAACCCTCTACACCTGCTGCACCTGCAGAACCTGCTGCACCTGCAGAACCTGTTGCACCTGCAGAACCCTCTACACCTGCTGCACCTGCAGAACCTGCTGCACCTGCAGAACCCTGTACACCTGCTGCACCTGCAGAACCCGCTGCACCTGCAGAACCTGCTGCACCTGCAGAACCTGCTGCACCTGCTGAACCCGTTGCACCTGCAGAACCCTCTACACCTGCTGCACCTGCTGAACCTGCTGCACCTGCAGAACCCTCTACACCTGCTGCACCTGCAGAACCTGCTGCACCTGCAGAACCCGTTGCACCTGCAGAACCCGCTGCACCTGCAGAACCCTTTGCACCTGCTGTACCTGCAGAACCCGCTGCACCTGCAGAACCTGCTGCACCTGCAGAACCTGCTGCACCTGCTGAACCCGTTGCACCTGCAGAACCCTCTACACCTGCTGCACCTGCAGAATCCGCTGCACCTGCAGAACCTGCTGCACCTGCTGAACCCGCTGCACCTGCTGCACCTGCAGAACCTGCTGCACCTGGTCCTGTTAACTGACAGCCAGGACCACACCTCTGTCCATCTGCCAAGCCTTCAATCTGGTTGGAAGTAGAATTACGTCCGGTTCTAGTTCTCAACTGCTCCAACTTGGTTCTAGTTCTCAAATGCTCCAACTTGGTTCTAGTTCTCATCTTCTTGGCCACGGTTCTAGTTCGTAAATGTTGTGCCGTGGTCTGGAGGTAAATCTAGTTTAAGGTGGATGTACAGATGAGGTGAGCAGACCGTTGACGGTTCTGTTAAATTCTTTTTATTTAGTGTGTGTTTATCCAATGTTCTGAGTAAATAACAGGAAAACCTGAAAACTTTTATCTACCGACCTGTGAACTCTGCAGCATTTTATTCAACTTGCAGGAAAACTTTGAAAAAGAAAGAAAAGACAGTTCTATTACAGAGGCTGGTTTGAGTTGAACACAAATTAAGGCAGTTAGGTAAATGTGAAGGAAGGCTCAGGAACCAGAATCAGCCCGTTTTTAATGGAAATTGAGCAGAATCTGAAAAAAGCTCTTTGCAAAGAGTTCGACAATGTCATTATCACGACTCAGCAAAGTGATTTGCTCATGAGACAGAAAACGAGTGTGCGAGAGAAGAACTCTGACGGTTTTGTGTTGTTGCCAAAGGTCGGCGGATCGTGTGCGGCTCTGATAACACATCTGAAATTAGTCTGAGCCCGTTTGTGGTTGGAGGACAGTGATTTATGGAGGCGAAGCCCATCGCCATCACATCCAGGCATAAATATTCACAGAACTCTTTCCTCCTCTGTCACCTCTATTCATCCCCTCCATCAGCTTCTCCTGCTCTCCTCCTCTTCATCACACAGGTGGGGAGTCATTTAACAGCAGCTCAAGGAGCACACTCCTCTCTGCAGAAATAAACTGAAACCGGTCAATAAGGCCTTAATGGAAACACAATTTATGACTTTAATTTGACCAAACGGGGTCATGTTTGTGTGAGACTTAAACTGCCAAACACATAAAACTGGACGTGGATACAAACATCGTGGGTATAACTCGTGGATATTGATAATTTTATTTAATTAACTGGTTAGCTGTTTACACAGATGGTTATTAAATATGTCCTGGGTGTGCAGCCTCGTTAGCGAGGCCTTGCTGTGATAAACGAGCTGCGGACCTGCCGTCATCGCTGCAACAGGTTCTGCAGCGGAATCGCTCACGTTGTATCGAATGATTCTCATTTTACTACTAATGATGTAACTGCTTCCATAAACACACCTGGCATTGAATATTTGCAAGTTGAATTCAAATTTCTACAAATGGTTGGGACACGTGAACTCGTGAATATTTGAGCCTGTGCTTGAGGAAAAACTAAGCATCAGATTAAAGCCCAGCTCAGCCCTGCGCTGACTTGCTGCAGGTTCTGAGAGTTTCTGTGGTTCCACCCACTTTCAGCTCTGTTCTTAAAACCTACTCCGCAGAACTCACAAATCCTATCATTCTAATTAAACTATAAAACTGAGTAAGGTTTTTTTCATTTTAGTGTTTGTGTGTCAGCCATTTTGAAATTGGTTGACTCCAAATGGTAATCAGCTGTACTCACACCCGGTGATTGAGTTTCTTTAAAAACTATCCACTGGTTCTTGAGATATTTTGCTAACAGTCCTGACTAACACATATATTTATGAGTGGATTAGTGTCTTGTCTGCGATAATTATAAATAATAGATAAATAATTTGTGTGATAATTAATCACACAAATAATAAATAAGTCTCTACAATCTAGTCATGTTCCACTGCCTCTAAAAACTGCCATCATTAAGCCTCTTCTGAAAAAAATCTAATTTGGATCCCGACATTCTTTCTAATTACAGCCCAATTTCACACCTCCCTTTTCTGTCTAAAGTGCTGGAGAAAGCTGTTGCTGCTCAGCTGCAGGACCACCTACAACAACACTCTCTGTATGAGAAGTTCCAGTCTGGATTCAGGGCAGCTCACAGTACTGAGACTGCATTGCTGAGAGTTACCAATGATGTCCTCATGGCTGCTGACACTGGTTCTCCCTCCATCCTTGTCCTCCTTGACCTCACTGCAGCTTTCGACACTGTGGACCATAGTATCCTCCTCCACCGTCTTCATGTGGAGGTCGGTCTCTGTGACACTGTCCTGGACTGGTTCAAATCTTTCCTCTCCAATAGGCTGGAATGTGTTAGTCTTGGCAATGCCACTTCCCAGACAGTCTGTGTCTCCTGTGGTGTCCCTCAGGGTCGGTTCTGGGGCCCCTGCTGTTTTCCCTTTACATGCTGCCTTTGGGTCAAATTATTAATCAGTTCAACATTTCTTTTCACTGTTATGCCAACGATACACAGCTTTACATCAGGACTGGAGCATCATCATCATCCCCATTGTCATCTCCATCTTCACTCACTGCCCTCTCTACCTGCCTGGAGGAAATAAGGGCATGGATGAATCAGAACTTTCTTCAATTAAACTGCTCCAAGACTGAGGCCATACTGATTGGCACCCCTCACCAGGTACAAACATCAACTATAACAACAATTTCCTTTTCTGGACAAGACATCCCCCTCTCCACCTCTGTTACAAATCTTGGAATAAAAATGGACTCTCATCTTACATTTGAAAATCACATTAAGCATCTGTTTAAAACCTGCTTCTTCCATCTTCGAAACATCTCCAGACTTCGCCCATCCCTAACTTTTTCTGATGCTGAGAAACTCGTCCATGCTTTTGTCTCCTCCAGGCTCGACTACTGCAACTCCCTGTTTATTGGAATCCCTGGCAAATACCTTCAGAAGCTTCAATATATTCAAAACAGTGCAGCAAGGATTTTGTTGAGAGCTCGTAAATTTGAACATATTACACCCATTCTCCATAACCTCCATTGGCTTCCTGTCACCTACAGAATTCAGTACAAAACTGCTCTCATTACACACCAATGCTTACACGGAACTTCACCAGATTATCTAAAGGACATTCTTGCACCATATTCATCCACCCGGTCTCTACGATCACAGAACAGTAATCTACTTCACATTCCACGAACCAAATTAAGGACCATGGGAGACCGGGCATTCTGTGTGGCTGCCCCCCGCCTATGGAACTCCCTCCCTGACTACCTGAGAGCTCCACAGTCACTGGTTGACTTTAAACAAGGCTTAAAGACTTTTCTTTTTAAGCGAGCCTACTCTGCCTCCACATGATTTTATCTTTGATCTTAGTTGATATTATCATTGATTTTACTTGATTTTATCACTTGTTTTTATTTGATCTTTGATTTTTGTTGCACTTGTAGCACTTTGAGATTTTTGTTAATGAAAAGTGCGTTATAAATTAAATTCATTATTATTATTATTATTATAATAATAAGGGTGTTGCTCCAGTCTGTTATGATAAAGAAGGAGCTGAGCTGAAAGGCAAAGGTCTCCATGAACTGGTCAGTCTACGTTCTAACCCTCACCTGTGGTCTCACCTGTCATAAGACTTGTGATCATTTAAAATAATTTAGATAATTTACAATCGGTTATTTGCGTTGAGAAGCCATTTTATATCTGAATGACTCTTGAACCATCTGGTTCAAGGACTGAGGTGAGTATAAAAGCAGCCAAAGTCCAAGAAAAATCTTTGAAAGACCTTCAGAAAGTCTGGACAACAGAACCAGAAGGTTTAAGGAAAGTCTGACCGCTTTAAAGAAAATGGGCAAGATTAAAAAAAAACATAATAGATGAATGGATGGACAGATGGACGGACAGACGGATGGACAGATGAACGTTGGACAAATGGATGGACAGTTGTACAAATGGAAGGATGGACAAATGGATGGATGGATGGATGAATGGACAGATAGAAGAATGGATGGATGGATGGACAGATAGAAGAATGGATGGACAGATGGATGGAGTGATGGATGGATGAATGGACAGATAGAAGGATGGATGGATGGATGGGTGGATGGATGGACAGATGAATGGATGAATGAACAGACAGACAAATGGATGGATGGATGATGGATGGACAAATGGATGGATGAGTGGACAGATGGATGGATGAATGGACATGTGGATGGATGGATGAGTGGATGGACAGATGGACAAATGGATGGATGAATGGATGGACAGATTATTGGGTGGATGGACAGATGGACTGATGGATGGATGGATGGATAAGTGGATGGATGAATGGATGGACAGATGAATTGGTGGATGGACAGATGAGCAGATGAATGGGCGGATGGAAAATGGATGGATGGATGATGGATGGACAAATGGATGGATGAGTGGACAGATGGATGGACAGATGGATGGATGAATGGACAGATGGATGGATGAATTGACAGATGGATGGACAGATGGACTGATGGATGGACAGATGAATGGATGGATGGACAGACAGATGGATGAATGAACAAATGGACAGATGGATGGATTGGTTTAGACTTTAACTACAAAAAAACATATTTTTAACAAAGTATTTTGGAGCCTCTTGAGGTTGAACGACCGTCACCAGAGGGCGCTGTTTCTCTCAGCGTCAGAGCTGCAGGTTTAACTCGTGCAACTTCACTAAATTTATCTACACACGCCTACAAAAACACAAACTCGTTGGAAAAGTGAAAAACGGAGAGAACAGGAAGGAGTTGGGTCTCTTGTGGATAGAGCGAGGGCTGCTCCTACGCCCACGTACATGTGCGCACACGCCACTGTGTGGACCTGGTTGCTTGGTTTTCTACGTACCGCGTGTTGTTTTTCTGTAATTGTGTTTTGAGTGTGTCCCGCGGGGCCGGTTGCCATGGGGACGATGATAAGAGTTCTAAATGGAGCTCAATAATTCATGAGCTCTCGATAAGATGCAGAAACAGACGTAAACAAACACAGGAAGTGGAGGAACACACGTCTGGAACAATACAGGCAATTACAGGAGAACAAGATGGACGTCCTTCAGACACACCAGAGAAAACACACACGCACGCACATGCACTAAATGTTTCATAAAAAGCTAACTTTTAGTTGAGTTTCTGAACATGTAAAAAAAGATCTGTCTGATATGTTGGCCTGAACTTTTCTCAACCAGCTTTTTATTCAACAAAACTGTTTCAAAACACGGAGACGTGAGACAAAATGTCCACCGTCTTCCAGTCCACGGTTTTACACGTCAGGCCCGAGCAAGAACTGGAGAAAATCCTTTTTCTCTGAAAATACAGTTTGAACGCTGATTACTGAATAACTTTACTGAATTTTACTAAAGAAGCTGAACTGAGTTTTTTTTTTTTTTACTACGGGATCAGAAGCTAAAAGCTAAACAGAGCCAAAGGCTAGCTGGAGGATCAAAGGGCTAAGTATATGAATGAAGTAAAGGGCTAGCTTCCACTTATTTTGTTCGATTTATGTTCCCCCTGGCTATTGTCTTCTTTCATTGTATTCAATTTTATTGTTATCTTTTGTGATCTTGATAAAAAAATAAAAAAAAAGTAAAGGGCTAGCTAGTAGGGGTGCGAATCTCTCTGTGTCTGGAGAATCCATTCAATTCCGATTTTTGATGCATCGATTCAATTAAAAATCGATTTTCGATTCTAAAACGATTTTCGATTCAGAATCGATTTTTGAAATCAGGAAAAGATTAAACAATAATGTCAACAAAGAAAACATTTATTTAAAACAATAATGTATGCTTGTAGCAAACATTAACATTTTTATGTTAATGTGCCCAAACATTGGGCAGCACGGTGGCACAACTGGTAGAGCTGCTGCCTCTCAGCGAGAAGGTTGCCGGTTCAAATCCCGGTCCGGGGCCTTTCTGGGTGGAGTTTGCATGTTCTCCCCGTGCATGCGTGGGTTTCCTCCGGGTACTCCGGTTTCCTCCCACAGACCAAAAAACATGCTTGTTAGGCTGATTGGTGACTCTAAATTGACCCTAGGTGTGAGTGTGAGAGTGGATGGTTGTTTGGTGTGAGTGAGACAGGTCCCTCTTGTAAATGAGTCCCCGTGACTCAACGAGGCTAGCCTGTATAAATAAAGGTTGAATGAATGAATAATGTCAAATAATACAGTATAAATACAGCAGCCTGAATTGTGAGCAGATGGGTATATGAATAGAATGCAGCAGCTTTAATCAGGTCCTGGAGGTCACTGGTTCGGGTCAGATTTCTTCTTCTTTCTGCCACCTTTTATTTATGTATTCTTTCATATACTATGAGATATGGTATTATTTTCTTTATCTTTTGGGTTTTAATGTAAAAAAAAAAAATCTATTTTGGGGCTTTTAGAATCGATTCTGAATCGCCAGGACTAAGAATCTAGATTCCTTAAAAAATTTATTTTTTTCTTGCACCCCTACTAGCTAGGAGCTGAACTAAGCAAACGGTTATGTAGGGGCTGAACAGACCACACCGCACCAGTTAGGAGCCTGGCCACTGCCAGTACCCCCCACTCAACTCTGTTTATGGGACCACCATGTTCGTGGTAAGCGAGTTGCTCCAAGGTGACAATGACGATGACGACGTAAGCAGACAGCAGTCGTTGACTAACCAGCAGAGCTACGTCCCCGGATGACCCGCCCAGCAGAGCTGCAAACTACACTCGTAAGCAGACAGCAGTCGTTGACTAACCAGCAGAGCTACGTCCCCGGATGACCCGCCCAGCAGAGCTGCAAACCTCCACTTCCTCGTCGGGTTAACGGACGGCGCCACAAGAAATGAGCGCCTTTACCGAGCGATGTCAGAGAAGATGGCGCGCCATTGAAGTCTCATTATAGGGCGATTAAAAACCACAACGAGCCGAGTGGCTCAAACACAATGACCTGTTATGACCCCGCCCACTTTGCATTGATGACCCCGCCCACAGAGTGGGGGAAACAGGTCACAGAGGCATCACCTCCACCTGAGAAGAATCAATAAGACTAAAGCTGAGTGGAGTCACGCTCATCGATGGCAGAGTGGCTAGAAGCTAAATGGTAAGCTAGCTAGACTCTTGACAGTGTAGGCTAGAAGCTAAAGGTTTGAGTTGTTTGTGCTGATGTTGTTTGTTTGTTTGTTTGTTTCTAACTATTGCTCTGCATTCTTACTTCTCTGACAGATGGAATGTGGTCAGAACATGAAAGCAGGCAGAGACACATACATATTAAACCGAAGTACAGATGACATCTGGGAAGACACAGCTAAATGTCTGCTTTTTTTTAAATTAGCAACTCAAACTGAAGCACATGCTTTTAGATTCATTAAATTTGGTTGCAATAACATGTTTTCCTTCAGTTTAAGAATAAAGTAATCTTTAATTCAGTTGTTTCTGAGGATTCTTGGTGCACATCTTTTAAACATGACACCGAGTTTTTCTAAGAAACACAGTTGAGGGAAACTAAAGCAAATCCTGAGAAATATTTAGAATATCAGGTGAGAGTAGGAAATAAAAAATAAATTAGACTGTCAACACTCAGAGGTTTAGACATGTTATTGATATTTTATCACACAAAAGGCATCAATTTTTAACTTTGTTATTTTTGACACACTGGAGTGCGAACATTTCAAAGTCTGCTTGAAGTTAAAATTTAAACACTGACGTGTCAAAAATCTCGGCGGCCTTCGTCCGTTTCCCGGGGCTGATCGTGAGCAGCTGCCTCATCTTCATTCATTCTGCTTTTTAAAAGAGGAAAAACACAAACTAAAAGGAGCTTTTGAAGGTCCTGAGGTCGAACCCTAATTGCCAATTACACACATGGAAGATGGAGCAGAACAGGTCAAATCCGTCAGTGTACGAACTGAAAAAGAGAACGAGCAACAGATGAAGGTCTCAGCTGTTCATCTCTTGGAGCATGAAAGCTGCTGTTATGTAGCTTTAGCCTGCTGCAAGATAGGCTTATTAATTAATAACAAAAGATGCTAACTGTTGTTTACGTGTTTGTGCATGGGGCACCTGGGGAGTTGTTTGCCCAGGGCACCAAACATGCTAGGACCACCCCTGTTTTTTCTCAGCAAAGAAATAATTGTTTTTGCCGTGTTTTCTTGTAAAGTAAGTCCTTTGTGCGGGCTCGCTTCTGTGGTCGCCATTTTGAGCAGGGCAAATGAGGCGCTGACGCGTCGCGTAGCGGTGACGCATAACAGGTAATAGCCAATAGGGCCCCTTAGGGCGGGCCCCGCTCTTAAATCATCCGGATGACTGCTCACGGACCACATTCGGCGCTGACCGGATGTGGTCCGTGAGCAGTCGTCCGGTTGATTTAAGAGCCCGTAAATAAGTTTTTCCGTTTTTACTGATAGATAATTAGCTATTAGCGGTACTGCATTTTAAATAGAAATAGCGCAAATCCGCTTATGAATTATAAAAAATTTGTAAATCCGCTATAGCGCTAACAAATTTAGGTCCGCTATTAGCGGATTAGCGCTTTAGCGGGCTGATGCCCACCACTGTCGTTAATTCATATTGTTAAATGTTTGACCATAAAATTCAAACATATTTCTGATTGATTAAGCAGATTATTATCAATCATGTGACTAATATGATAATAATAATATTATGGGCCGAGATGGTGTAGAGGCAAGGCAGCCGTCTCAGGACCGGAAGGTCCGGGGTTCGATCCCCGGTCACGGCATACCTCGTTGTGTCCCTGGGCAAGACACTTAACCCCGAGTTGCTCTCGGTAGGACTGGCAGCGCCTTGCATGGCAGTCTACCGCTACCGGTGTATGAATGAGTGTATGAATGGGTGGATGGCTGGTACTGTGAAGCGCTTTGGGGCCCCTCATGTGGGGCTGGAAAGCGCTATATAAGTAAGCTCCATTTACCATTTAATGAGATCACCTGACCCATGTCCAATCAGCTGCCAGCGTTCAATCACAGCAATCAATTATCAATGAAACACTGCTACTGTACAAGGAGACGGTCATTCTGTTCCCCTCCTCCGTTAACCTTCATCCTTGTTCTTCATTGTTTTGCTGCTGTTTAAAATTTAATTTTCTTGTTAATTCAAAGTCAAAGTCAAGGTCAAAGTCAACTTTATTGTCAGAACTGCAATATGTACAGGACATACACAGGACCGAAATTGCGTTTCTCTCAGTCCCTCGGTGCAACAGTAACCATCTAAACACTAAACACTAAAACATTTAATAAACATAAGCATAAAATAGTAAAAGTGTAACACTGTCCTGAGTTTTTTCATAATAGTATAAAAGTATGAAAATTTACACCAACACTGAAACACCAAACACCCAATGAACATAAGCATAAAATGAAATAACAAAAGTGTAATACTGTCCTGAGTTTTTGCATAATAGTATAAAAAGTATAAAAAGTATACAGTATCTATAAAATAAAATAATTCTGACTTCTTCACCTTCCATTTTCATTATGGTTTTCTCTCCTCTGAGCTATAGAAACCTTTAACTCTCCTTGGAGTGATGAAAACCTTTACCTCATCTCGGAGCTATAGAAACCTTTAGCTTTTCTCAGAGCTACAGGTAGTCCCCGATTTACGAGCGCTCTGATCTACGAGGTTCCGGACTTACGAGCTGGCGAATTATTGGAAAAAACGCAAAAAATACTGAGTTTTCCTGTGTTTTTTCACCACAGTTCGTTAGCTAAACATGTGGACACACGTTTCCGATCATTTTTATGCACTCATAAGCAGTTTTTCGATGAAAAACGAGTGTTCGTAGTCGCGCTAGCAAAACCGTTCCAATTTACGAGCGAAATTCCGGACTTACGAGAAGCGTGGCGGCCGTTCCAAATTACGAGATTTCCGGTTTACGAGCGCCTCGTTGTAACGGAACTCGCTCGTAAATCGGGGACTACCTGTATAGAAACTTATAACTCTCCTTGGAGCAATGGAAACAGTTAACTCTTCTCAGAGCTATAAAAACCTTTAAATCTTCTTGAAGCTATAGAAACCTTCAACTCTCCTCAGAACTATAGTAACCTTTAACTCTCCTCAGAGCTATAGAAACCTTTTAACACTCCTTGGAGCGATGGAAAACTTTAACTTCTCAGTGCTATAAAAATCTTTACCGCTTCTCAGAGCTATAGAAACCTTTAACTTGGAGCAATGAGAACCTTTAACTGTTTTCGGAGCTATATAAAACTTTAACTCTTCTCAGAGCGATAGAAACCTTTAACTCTCCTTGCAGCTATAAAAACCTTTTACTCTCATCAAATTGATGGAAATGTTTAACTCTCCTCAGAGCAATACAACTCTTTAACTCTCTTATGAACTATAGTAACCTTCAACTCTCCTCAGAACTATAGTAACCTTTAACTCTCCTCAGAGCTATAGAAACCTTTTAACACTCCTTGGAGCGATGGAAAACTTTAACTTCTCAGTGCTATAAAAATCTTTACCGCTTCTCAGAGCTATAGAAACCTTTAACTTGGAGCAATGAGAACCTTTAACTGTTTTCGGAGCTATATAAAACTTTAACTCTTCTCAGAGCGATAGAAACCTTTAACTCTCCTTGCAGCTATAAAAACCTTTGACTCTCATCAAATTGATGGAAATGTTTAACTCTCCTCAGAGCAATACAACTCTTTAACTCTCTTATGAACTATAGTAACATTTAACTCTCCTCAGAGCTATAGAAACCTTTAACTCTCCTTGAAGCTGTAGAAACCTTTGACTCTCATCAGAGTGATGGAATATTTTTAACTCTCCTCGGAGCAATATAAACTTTTACTTGTCTTTGGAGCTATAGAAACATTTAACTCCTTAGAGCTATACAAATCTAACTCTCCTTAGAGCTATAGAAACTTTTAATTGTCTATGGAGCTATATAAACCTTTAACTCTCCTCTGAGCTATAGGAACCTTTAACTCTCCTCTGAGCTATAGGAACCTTTAACTCCTCTGAGCTATAGGAACCTTTAACTCCTCTGAGTTATAGGAACCTTAATAACTCCTCTGAGCTATAGGAACCTTTAACTCCTCTGAGTTATAGGAACCTTAATAACTCCTCTGAGCTATAGGAACCTTTAACTCATCTGAGCTATAGGAACCTTTAACTCATCTGAGTTATAGGAACCTTAATAACTCCTCTGAGTTATAGGAACCTTTAACTCCTCTGAGCTATAGGAACCTTTAACTCCTCTGAGTTATAGGAACCTTAATAACTCCTCTGAGCTATAGGAACCTTTAACTCCTCTGAGTTATAGGAACCTTAATAACTCCTCTGAGTTATAGGAACCTTTAACTCCTCTGAGCTATAGGAACCTTTAACTCCTCTGAGTTATAGGAACCTTAATAACTCCTCTGAGTTATATGAACCTTTAACTCCTCTGAGCTATAGGAACCTTTAACTCCTCTGAGTTATAGGAACCTTAATAACTCCTCTGAGCTATAGGAACCTTTAACTCTCCTCTGAGTTATAGGAACCTTTAACTCCTCTGAGTTATAGGAACCTTTAACTCCTCTGAGTTATAGGAACCTTTAACTCCTCTGAGTTATAGGAACCTTAATAACTCCTCTGAGCTATAGGAACCTTTAACTCCTCTGAGTTATAGGAACCTTAATAACTCCTCTGAGCTATAGGAACCTTTAACTCCTCTGAGTTATAGGAACCTTAATAACTCCTCTGAGCTATAGGAACCTTTAACTCCTCTGAGTTATAGGAACCTTAATAACTCCTCTGAGCTATAGGAACCTTTAACTCCTCTGAGCTATAGGAACCTTTAACTCCTCTGAGTTATAGGAACCTTAATAACTCCTCTGAGCTATAGGAACCTTTAACTCCTCTGAGCTATAGGAACCTTTAACTCCTCTGAGTTATAGGAACCTTTAACTCCTCTGAGCTATAGGAACCTTTAACTCCTCTGAGTTATAGGAACCTTAATAACTCCTCTGAGCTATAGGAACCTTTAACTCTCCTCTGAGCTATAGGAACCTTTAACTCTCCTCTGAGTTATAGGAACCTTTAACTCCTCTGAGCTATAGGAACCTTTAACTCTCCTCTGAGTTATAGGAACCTTTAACTCTCCTCTGAGCTATAGGAACCTTTAACTCTCCTCTGAGTTATAGGAACCTTTAACTCCTCTGAGCTATAGGAACCTTTAACTCCTCTGAGTTATAACCTTAATAACTCCTCTGAGCTATAGGAACCTTTAACTCTCCTCAGCTGACTCCACCTCTCGTCAGAGATCAAACAATCAAAGCTCTGTTCTCTGTTCTTCTCCACTTCAGTCCTCTTTCTGTTTGAAGAAAACTTCCTGTTTCACCTTCTCGACTTCTCGCGCTCCTTTTCTTGTGCTGTGATAAAACCGTTATTTCTCCTTCGTCTCCTCCTCCTCCTCCGACAGAGATGAAGAGTGTTTTGCTCTTAAAAGCAGCATTTATCTCCCACTTTCGCCTCCTTATAATTAATCCTCCCAGAGTTAAAACACGTCCTTGTTTATTTGTAGGTGGGCCACAGACGAAGAACACAGATGGTGCATTTGGTCTCGTCTCCCCTGAAAAAATGTTCTGACTTCCCGATTCTTGAATATTTGATTCTAACGTCTGAATTTTCATATTCAAACAACTTTGGCAGTTTCCACATTTCCACCCTTCATTTAGAGAAAAAAAAAATCACATTTCTTACTTTAATCACAGATTCATCTGTTGTAGGTTTAATCTGATTATTTTAGTAAATTGTAGCATTTCAGCTCCTGTTTGGATCATTTTAGCTTTTGGCTGCTGTTTTGTTAATAAAGTCTGGATTCTGAGATTAGTCAGAGTTCCTTCTGTCCTTCTGTCCATCCATTGTCTTTACCCGCTTCTCCCTTTTTGGGTCACTGGTGTCCATATCTAGCCATCACTGAGCAAGAGGAGGGGGACACCCTGGACAGGTCTCCAGTCCATAACAGGGACACATAGAGACAAACGAGACAAACAACCATTCACTCTCTCACTCACACCTGGGACAGTTTAGTCACCAATCAGTCTAACATGCATGTTTTTTGTCTGTGGGAGGAAACCGGAGAAAACCCACGCAGCACGGAGAGAACATGCACACTCCACCCAGAAAGGTCCCAGACTGGGATTTGAACTGGGGCAACCTGCTCGCCGAGAGGCGGCAGCTCTACCAACTGCACCACCGTTCTGCCCTAATCAGAGTTCCGATTTTAATTTATAAACTCTTAAAAAAAGAAAAGAAAAAAAGTACAGTACAACTCTGATTTCCTAATTGAACATAAAACTCTCATTTTAATGTTCGAACTCAGAGAATAACATCAGAATTCTGTATTTAACCAACAAAGTTAACTCAGGTCCTCTGGACGGACAAAATAATCTGTCCAGAGGACCTGACTTAACGTTATTGGATTTTTCTTCCTGGATTATTGAGCATGAACCATGATAATTATTTCTTTAATCACTGTTTTGTTCATTTGAGCTTTTACCTTATATATATTTATATATGCAGCATTTCAGCTACTGTTTTGCTCATCTAAGCTTCCATAGTTAAATACATTCCTTCAAAGCGGGCGACATTGAATCTCCTCTGGAACTGCTGACTAAGGCTAAGGCTAAATACAGTAAGATTGTTATTCACGTAGACGGTAATGACACCCGGTTATGCCAATCAGAGGTCCGTAAAATTAATGTTGCTTCGGTGTGTGACTTTGCTAAAAACCATGTCGGACTCCGTAGTTTTCTCTGGCCCCTCCCCAACCTGACCAGCGATGACATGTTTATCCGTATGTCGTTGACCTCAGGAGGAGTTCTGACAACGACGAGGGCTACATAGATAACTGGAGTTCTTTTTGGAGAGATGGCATCCATCCCACTTTGGACGGAGCCGCTCGTCTTTCTAGAAATATGGCTGATTTTGTTTATCCCCCAAATGATTGACAACCCAGGGTAGGCCTGTCACGATAACAGATTTTATTGTGCAATTGTCTCAGAAATTATTGCGATAAACAATAATATTGTTTGAAATTTGACAATAATTAGTAATTATTGTCAAATTTAAGGAAAATGTTGATTAATTTTTTGTGTGCAGTACCTTTCTTGACCACTGAAAGGCAGTATAAGACTGTTTGAACTGAAGGATGGATAGTGAGGGAGCAAGCAGCGTGTCTGTTTAAGAAAAATGGGAGGGAGGCCCCTTGACGTGACACGGGCTGTCTCCAGTTCTCAAAATGGCGGACGCTCGGTGTGGTTTGAGCATTTGTCACTCAAAGCTTTTAATTAATAAAAATCAGTGAACAAGTTCTCAGCTTCTTTTTGCAGAGAAAAACAACTTTTTACGCGAAGGCACGGGATTAAACCATAAATTTTAGAGCTTCAACAAGACGGAGGTTTTTTGCCCCAAGGTCGGCCTTTTAGTTTAGCTTGTAGCTTAGCTGCTTTTAATGATCCAAAAACATGATTTTGGATGTTAAAACAGATTTTAAAGAGAAAGGGAGGGGTCAGTGTTGAACCTTTTGTCATCCAGTGTCTTCAGTATAGAGACACGAAGAAATGATAAAGTAGATAAATGAAAACAAGGTCGATAATTTTAATTTATCATGTGATTAATTGATTTATAGTTTATTGCGACAGGCCTAACCCAGAGTCCAGTCCAGTTGTAGTCCACACCGCTCTGCTGTTTCTCCTGTTTCCCACCCAAACCTCCATTAAAACAGTGCCAGCTCGCCCATGGCTCAAATTAAATAAACCAGAAATCGGCTCTAAAAATATAAATCTTTTTTTTTCTTCTTCCAAATTTGACCAAAACAGCCAAAACTCCATCTCACATCACATGATCTGTTTTAATAATTAAACTCTGTTTCTCCAAACTGAGGGTGCTCAAAGATGTATCTGCAACTGGTTAGATATTAACTGTTCTTAACCAGAACTCCACTCTGATGATGTTCCTCCTAAAACGACTTCCTGTTCTGCACCAGCACCAGGCGGGTTTGGATCATCAGGTGTCGCCATGTTCGATGAGTCAAACGTTTCCGAGGGTGGTTTACCTCCAAGAGAAGGTTCTGATCCGTTCAGCCACGTCGCTGCACGTGTTGTTGTTAGCAGTTGCAGCGTGGGAGCTCTGGTCCAGGTGATGGTCTCATTAGTGTCCCAGTTGTGGCTCCATCGCTGACCTAACCAGCGCCAGAAATCCAGTTTCCTGTCAGCTGAAGGACGGGAGGCAGACCCAACACACTGCAGAGTAGGAGTGCGAATCTCTGTGTCTGGAGAATCGATTCAATTCAGATTTTTGATGCACCGATTAATTAAAAATCGATTTTCGATTCTAAAACGATTTTCATTCCATGATCGATTTTCTATTCAGAATCGATTTTCTATTCAGAATCGATTTTCTATTCAGAATCGATTTTTGATTCTGAAACGATTTTCAATTGAAATCATGCAAAGATTAAACAATAATGTAAACAAATAAAACATTTATTTAAAACAATACTTGTAGCAAACATTAATAATGTCAAATAATACAGTATAAATACAGCAGATGGGTATATGAATAGAATGCAGCAGCTTTAATCGGGTCCCGGAGGTCACTGGTGTCTATATCCAGCAGTCACTGTGCGAGAGGCAGGGGACACCCTGGACATGTCTCCAGTCCATCACAAATACCGTATTTTCTGGAATATAGGTCGCACCTGAATATAGGTCGCATTGTCCAATTATTGCCAAAGAATTGGAAAAATCCATATACAGTATAGGTCGCACCTACGTCAAAATGTGGACCGTGTTTAGCTCTGCTGCAAATGTCTGCCACAGGAGCGCACAGCAAGGCTTTTAAGAAGATTAACACTTAAAAACAATTATTTGTTTGATAAAAATTATAGCAAATATGTGTCTGAGCTGAACTTTTCTTTAATAAATGAATAATTTTAGCAGGATAAACACCTAAAAATATATATTTGTTAGCTGACATTATTGTAAGAGTGTGTCTCAGTTTAATTTTTGTTAATAAATGATTACAAATCAGCTTATTTTATAAAAAGCCATAAATAGGTCGCACCTGAATATAGGTCGCAGGCCATGCAAAAATTATAAAAAGCTGCGACCTATATTCCAGAAAATACGGTAATTCAAAATACAAACGTAAACAAAGATTTCAGCCTACTGTATTGCATAACATTTAACTCAAAATAAAATAAACTTCAAAATCATATTGTATTCATCCATGTTTCAAATGTGTATGGATGGATTTTGTTTAAAAGATTTGTTTGGTAAATCTTTTCAACAAAAGCATCTATCCATCATCTTTACCCGCTTTATCCTTATCGGGTCCTGGAGGTCACTGGTTTCTGCCACCTTTCATTTTATGTATTCTTTCATATACTGTGAGATATGGTTTTATTTTCTTTATCTTTTGGGTTTTAATGTAAAAAAAAAAAAAATAATAAAAATTAGAATCAATTCTGAATCGCCAGGACTAAGAATCTCGATTCTTTAAAAAAATTGATTATTTTCCTGCACCCCTACTGCACAGACACGTTTGTTTTGCTGAAACAAAACGACTTCCTGGTCCAAACTGTGGCGTTCCATGCGGTGGAGGTCTGAGCGGTGTCCTCCCGGCCGGAGGCGGTTGTGCTCCGTGAAGTGTGGACGCTCTGGAGCGTAAACGAAGTGCCCCCCCCAGCTGCTCTGGGATCAGATGGTGCGTCGAGTTCGTCCTTCTGCTGCCGCCTTCAGGGCGCCTGCAGCCCGGTTCGTGGCTGCTCTTTTTTATTTTTAGTCTTTGTTGTTAAACTCTTTTACATTTTAAATGGTTTCCCTGTCAGCCTTTTCTGCTGCTTTTAACTTTAAACTTATTAACTTACACCGGAGCAGTACATCTTTTAGGGGTGCAAATCTCTCAGTAACCGTGTTTCCATCCATTTTAATTGCGAAATTTGAGCTACCTCGCAAATATGTAAATACAAATTAATGCAGATCAGAAGTGTTTCCATCTACTGGCTTGAAGCGCTTCTTCCAAGCCGCACACAGCGTCATTACGTCAGACGTCAGCGTCATTACGTCAGACGTCAGCGTCATTACGTCAGACGTCAGCACTGCGCATGTCTACAGTAAACAGGAAGTAGCAGTTGAAAACAGAACCCGGCCACACATCTCATCAAAATGGAGAGAATATTTCAGGTACGTGTTGCTATCGGGCGAGTTGTATTTATTCTGTCATGCCAACTAGTTTTAGCGATGTTACATGTTGTCCGGAGCGGAAACAGCTGATCAGTCACGTGACGTGAATGTTCGCTACGGCAGCACGAGTCGGCAAATGTGTTTCCATCTGTCGTTTTGCGCAGCTGCTCATTTTCGCAGATCCCAAAAACCACCTCAAGCGAGCGTATAAACTTTTTAGCGTAATTCAGGAAGTAACCTCGCAATTTGCCGTTTCCATTAAGCTTTTCTGCTGCGCTATTTCAAATTGCGCAGCTAGAAACCTTGATGGAAACACGGCTAGTGTCTGGAGAATCGATTTGATTCCGATTTTTGGTGTCACGATTCGATTAAAAATCGATTTTTCAATTCAGAAACGATTTTTCTATTAAAATGGTCATACATTTAGTTTCAGTTTTGTAACTGACAAGCTGGAAAGAATGAACAACAATGTAAACAAATGGAACATTTATTTAAAACAATAATTTTAGGTTCTGTACTGTATCACATTTTTTGCATCATTTGATATTTATACCAAAAATAGGAACAAATTATACAGGAATGCATTAAATTCTGTAACTTAAATTACCAGTATTAGGTTAGCTTAGTTGCCTGGACTTCTCTAAAACAATAAAAGAAAAAGAAAAATCTAGGAACAAATAATTCATCCATCCATCATCTTTACCCACTTCTTCCTTTAAGAGTCACGGGGGTCACTGATGTCCATGTCCAGCCATCACTGTGCGAGAGGCGGGGGACACCTGGACAGGTCTCCAGTCCATCATAGACAAATAATTATATATATATATATATATATATATATATATATATATATATATATATATATATATA
>JBBPBX010016999.1:0-19707 GCA_038048925.1 Garcialebias charrua | reverse complement strand
GAAGCGGGGTCCTGGAGAAGCGGGGTCCAGGAGAAGCGGGGTCCAGGTGAAGCGGGGTCCTAGAGAAGCAGTGTCCTAGAGAAACAGGGTCCTGGAGAAACAGGGTCCTAGAGAAGCAGTGTCCTGGAGAAACAGGGTCCTGGAGAAAGAGGGTCCTGGACAAGCGGGGTCTGGGAGAAGCAGGGTCCCGGAGACGTGGGGTCCAGGAGAAGCTGGGTCCAGGTGAAGCGGGGTCCTGGAGAAGCGGGGTCCTGGAGAAGCTGGGTTCTGGAGAAGCGGGGTCCTGGAGAAGCGGGGTCCTGGAGAAGCGGGGTCCTGGAGAAGCGGGGTCCTGGAGAAGCGGGGTCCTGAAGAAGCGGGGTCCAGGAGAGACAGAGTCCTAGAGAAGCGGGGTCCTGGAGAAGCCGGGTCCTAGAGAAGCGGGGTCCTGCTGAGACTCACGCTGCAGGATACATCAGGGATTCGTGGGGAGTTTGGCAGCTGATGTGTGTTTCAGTTTCAATGACCGTATCTTCATAAATGTTTCTGGTATTCAAGGTCAGCATTCATCTCTAGTGTTTTGGTCTTCACGCCGGCTTTTTATTGACTTGTGTATAAAATGTATTTATAAATTAATTTTGATGGTATTTTTTTGTGACAGCTAAATGTCGTCAACGTGCCACGTTATCAGGCGTCAGAATGAAACATCATGAACACAGTTCATTTCAACGAATGAGAAGTAGGCATGAATATATCCAGACTACAATTCATTGCAAAACACTGACACTAAGCATGCAGGCCGCAGTTATCAGTTCAAAGTACCGGAGCGACATCGGTGATACTGGTTCTGTGTTCACCTGGGACTGGATGGACCACTCGTTTAGGGGTGAGCGTGCAGAAAGGTCAAACCTCAGATCTTTTTTCTTCAGCCCGACCTAACATTTTCAAAATGTTTAATGATTTTTAAGATTCTGCAAAACTCAAACTGGTGAGCTCCAGTTCTCTCTGTGCTAGACATTGTCTAATACAATTTAAAGTGGTGCACAGAGCTCACATCTCTAAACTGAAATTGTCCTCTATGTATCCTGATGTCAGCCCATACTGTGTGAGATGCAAACATGCTGAAGCCTCTCTCTCCCATATGTTTTGGTTTTGCCCATCTCTGAACAAATATTGGCGGGAAATCTTTCAGACTTTATCACATGTACTAGATACACGCCTGAACCCTGACCCACTGATTGCTCTGTTTGGTCTTGTAGAGGGCATGACAAACCTAAATAAAAACCAACAACATGTAATATCGTTCACCTCTCTCCTGGCCAGACGAGCTATTTTGCTTAGGTGGAAAGAACCGTTTCCACCCACTCACGCTCAGTGGTTGGCTGACATCATGTCCTGTTTAAAGCTGGAGAAAATCAGATTCACACTCCAACAGAAAGAGGGTAAATTTGAGAATGTCTGGGGACCTTTCCTGAATCTGTTCCAGTCTCTTTGACAACACAACTCATTCAGGTTAATGCAGTCTCTTGGCTATTTTACCTTTTATTTATTTTTTTCCCTTTTCTTTTGGCAGTGATTGGGTAGGGATTATTTTCTACATGTTGTAACTTAGATTGATTGTTGTGTTTTTTTTTTGTTGTTGTTGTTTTTGTTTGTTGTTGTTGTCTGAAGAAAAAAAAATGAAAAATTCAATTAAAAAGATCTTGAATTTGAAGATTCTGCAAATGGTTTCTGTGAGTTTGGAGTTACCGTGAACCAAAGGTTGGCGCCAGACCGCTAGGGAGCGCTAAAGCGCTAATCCGCTTATAGCGGACCTAAACAATTTGTCAGCGTTATAGCGGATTGACTAACTTTTATAATTCATAAGCGGATTTGCGCTATTTTTATTTAAAATGCAGTACCGCTAATAACTAATTATCTATCAGTAAAAACGAAAAAACTTATTTACGGGCTCTTAAATCAACCGGACGACTGCTCACAGACCATATCCTGTCAGCGCCGGATGTGGTCCGTGACAAAAAAGCGTCCCCCTCAGTCTCTTGGCTAGAGAGAGCGCTCTCTCTATAGCAGTTAGCAGCCAGTGTGTTACTCTGCAGCCTTATTGCTTGTTTTCGAAGAGTCAGACGAAGAGTTTTTAACATGGAGGGTGAACTTATGGATGTTTCTCAGCGGCCTACGCGACGCGTCTGGATTTAAAAAAGTAGTTCGCCATTTGCCCTCTTCAAAATGGCGGCGGCCACAGAAGCTAAGGACTTTCCAAGAAAACACGGTAAAAACAATTATTTCTTTGCTGAGAAAAAATATATTTCTTAGCTGACTTTATAGCACAAGGTTTTTCTGAGCTTGACCGTTTCACGAAATGGTCAAATCTACTGGATTTAAAAAAGTAGTTCGCCATTTGCACGTTAGCTTGTTAGCATTAGCTTCCGCTAGCATTGCTAATACATAAGCGCTTTTGAAATTGCGGACCTAAATAAATTAATAAGTGCTTTAGAAATAGCGGAACTAATTTTTGGATTAGCGCTGCCCAGCACTGCCGTGAACGTCCGTTGGATTCTGTGGACAAGCTTTGGCCCAGTCCAGTGGAAAACGATACATTTTGGCTAAAAATAAATCTCAAAAAGTGATGGTTTTGCTCAAGGTGGCAAGTTCACTTTGAATAAAACCTGTGAGGGTTTGTGTGCTCACTAGTTATCCATAAACCTCAGAGTTGAGGTGTTTCACAGACCAAACCAAGTCCCGTACAGGATGGATGGTAGCGGCAGAGTAGACCAACATGCCAAATTAAAGGACCAGGCAACGAGGCACCCACTTCAGATGTTATCAACCATTAAATAAATGGCCGTTTTCAGTTATTATCATCCCCATACGTAGCGGTCAGTTTGCCCCTCCTGTACCTCCTAGGAGGTTTAAAGGTACATTGTCACTGTTACAAGCGATGACAGCAGGCTCCGTCTTTAGCTACATGGTTAGGTTTAGGCCTTGTACACACGTAGCCGGATATCAGGAAAACCGAATAGTTTATCATGCGGTTTGGCCTTTCATCCACACGTGAACTCCGGTTGATGTAACTATAAACGAATAATAACAAAAACTCCGACCAAAGTGGAGATTTGAGAATTCTCCTCTTTCGGGTTTGCGTGTGGACTTTAGGAACCGGAGATTTGCGCATTATGTCTGCGACAGATGGTGCGGCGCTGACGTCACATAATGCTCTAAAAAAAGCTGTAAAATGTCAACATACCTGCTCTGACATGATTCCCAGTCGACATTTTCCTGCGTTTTATTAACGTTGTACTCCAACACGGTATTTAATAGTAGTTCAACCTTGCGGTCTGTCCACACAAACGAACCTCCAGGCGCCATGATTCAAAACTAACAGGAAGTTGTGGTTGCTTTGAAGGGTTGTGATTGGCTGATATACGTTTCACCTTTGCACTACACTGCCACCTATGGGTTGGGCATATTATTTACAACGCTCTGTGGTGAAAATCACCGGGTACATGTAGACGATCATTTTCTATATCCGAACATGTATGTACGGTGATATTTTATTGCGCAGATATTCGTTTTTTCAAACCCCAGGCTACGTGTGTACAAGGCCTTAGAGTAAAGGGTCTTGGGTTAGGTTTAGGGTCTTGGTTAGGTTTAGGCACAAGGGTAAGTGGGTTAGGTTTAAGGTTGGTCCTTTGGGTCAGGTTTAAAGTAAGGTTTAGGAAAATGGGTACATAAGCTGAAAAAAACAAAAACACAACACTTCCGGGTTTACGGAAACACGCTGCCAACTCACAGCGATAATAACGCTGATAACGTTCTTTTAAACATGCTAGGAGTAGATTGGACAGTTTTGCCGCTATATATGGGGACGATAACAGTTGATAATGCCCATTGTATGGACTGACAACATCCGAACCCGCTGAACGAGGAGAGGCGATGGCTTGTAGACACTGGGGGGTGGATCAGGTCTGAACTTCCTGATAAAGGAGCATCTTTCTAAGATTTACACCTTGATGGCAGAATGACTGAGTGTGAGTTCAGAGGGTGTCTCAGCAGAGAAAACTGACACCAATCTGTCAGACAGCCCACGCCCGTACGGTAATGAAGACAAAACGAAGACGAGCTGGAGAAGAAGAAGACTACAACAAAGAGCAAACCAGCGGAGACGCTCTGCCACTCATTGACAAATTATCTGTTCAGCCGGTGATTAAACCGCGACGCGTTTGCTTTCTGTCCATCTCACTCTCCTCGGGGCTCTTCAGGTTTTTTTCATCTATCTTCTTTATCGGGCTGTTAGCGCCGCAGCCCTCCACCTGATCTGCATCCACGTTTCAACTCCGCGTCTGCCGGTGACAGCTCTTAGATCTGACGAGGCGGCGGCGGATATAAATATCACTCCCATTTGTTTGCAGAGTGTTTGTGTGAGCCTCATCTGCACATTGTGTCTGATTTGCATCCAAATTTGGCTTTTAAAAGCGTAAATATTAACCTGACACGCAGCAGCAACAATTCTCCGAAGGAACAACACCGATAAATAATGACTAATCCACTCTTCCTATCAGTTCAGGTTCTCATCAGACTCGACACTTTCTGCAGATGTTTTCTAATAAACTGATCCTGGGAGGGAAATAAATTATGCCCTCACAAATGTGCTAAAGGGCTTTTATTGTGAAAGGAAGAGACGTTGTCTGCTTAAATCTGCATCCTCAGCTCAGTTCTAAGCAACAGAAAGGAAACAAACATCAACAAAAAACCCAAGTATTAATTAAATTAAAATGTAATTGGTCCACATGCAGACCAGTGATGGGCCAGTGAGCTGGTAGATCTAGACATAGATATATACACTAGATAAGCTGAGGAGGAGTCAGCGGCGTCGTCAAGCGGCGGCCATCTTGCCACAGACAGCAACATTAGCTGCAGCTGTGGAAACCGTATGGAGGTGAGGGATTTATACAAACAAAAATACGCTTAACTCGCTGTAATCTTGACGGATTTACAAACGGTTTATGTTTTTAAAAACGTTATTAACGTGGCTATGATTTCTTTGGTAATCAGACAGCAGTTTCGTCTTTTTTAAAAGGTTTTATTCGTGTTTTGGGTGTCACACTCATCGAGAATCTAGAATTTAAATTCTGTTTTTATTACACCAATAACTATTTTAAAACAAACTAATCTTTTGTCTAAATGACTGTCTTGATCATGACTGTATTTATTAGCAGACTATTAACAAGAGCCTTTGATTAAGGGCTAGCTAGTATTCCAAATATTTCCCTAGCATTCTTAGATCACTAGGAGCTCTTTGTTTTTAACTGAACTAAAGCTGCACATGATTTCCAAGCGGTTTGGTATGTTCAACACTAATTACTGCTTTGTGTTTTACAGAAATACTCTTTGACAAGATGCCTGACTTTTGTGCAGCCTATGGATGCTCCAATAGACGTAACATCAAAACAAGAAACCTTGGGATCACATTTCACCTGTAAGACTCTGTGACAGTATTATTACTTTAATTAGAATAATCATAGTTATATTTTGGATCAGTGCACATTACACGTCACGCTACACACAAAAAATGTGAGATAATATTATTGACATAATATTATACATAATATATATTTACATAATAATGACATATATTTACAGCACTTTGGTTGACCTTGTTGTTGTTTTAAGTGCTCTATAAATAAAATGGTATGGTATGGTATAAGGCTTGTAAAAGTATCTTTATATAAATTATGATTATGATTCAGTGTTTCTTTTTGATACCATTTTTAATAGCTGTTTTATTGTACCAAAAGTAAATGCAAGCACACCAAAAGTATGATATATGTGTATACTTGTCATTACTATAATTCAAAGGTAAAGAAAGGAAGTGTGGAAAATAATGACCAGCTTCTTCATGTTTTTAAGGTTTCCCAAAACCAGAGAGAGGAGGCGGCAGTGGGAAGTTGCCCTGAGAAGAGAGGGTTTTGTTGCCCTGGACAGGACACTGCTCTGCAGTGATCACTTCATGTCTGAGGACTTTGATCGGACAGGGCAGACTGTCAGATTAAAAGATAGTGTTGTTCCAACACTTTTTAATTTTCCATCTGCTTACATTTATTACTACTGTTTACATTTACACTACTTTTATATCTACACCACTGATACACATACAGTATTCTTTGACCAGCCTTATTTAAGGATGCCCAATGTGCCTTACTGCATATGCCACTTTTGCCTCTATAACAACATGAACTACTACCTCATACATATACTGTGTACATTAACTCATATGCTGCTTTGCCACTTTGCAAATGTCAATGCTAGAACCTTTAGTTTATTTTATAGTTATACTGTACTTTTATACTTTTTTACTTTTTATACTAGTATGCAAAAACTCAGGACAGTATTATGTTCATTAAATGTTTAGTGTTTTAGTTTTAGAGTTGGTGTAAATTTTCATACTCATTTACCACTATGCAAAAACTCAGGACAGTGTTACAGTTTTACTATTTTATGCTTATGTTTATTATTATATGTTTCAGTGTTTTAATGTTTAAATAGTTACTGTTGCACCGAGGGACTGAGAGTCTTGTCACACTATCAGATGTTTATTTCTGTTTGTTTGTTTGTTTATTTATATCTCCCGATTATTAAATCTTTTCATGTATCTAAAAAAAATAAACTACACATATTGACCAAGGTTTGTGTAATAATGTATTTAATATTACATAATATTTGCATGTGTAGGGAAAAAATTGGCATAAATTATTTTCATACCACTAATAATAATGCTATTTATGATGAAATAGTATTAAATATTTATTAGCATTGTAACATATGTCAGTTAATTTCGCTGGAAATAAACATGTATTTATAAATAGATGTAAATATAATCTTATTGTGTATATTGCTAGTGCAATACAGTGTCTATATAACGTTATTTTCATGTGAACGTCCATCTTAAGTATACCATATTATAACAACATCTCTCACATTTATAACAAACCAAACCGTTTTAAAATCGGTTGAAAATTAAGCAAGTTATGGTTATTTTAATAGTAAATGCCCCATTCACATTCATGTTAAGAGTGGGCGTTCTGTCTGTGCCAAGATGGCCGCCGTCTGACGATGTCGGTCTCCATTGGCCAACAGCGGGGATGTCTTATCTAGTGTATATATCTATGGATCTAGACGTGGCTACAGAGAGGAGGAAGTGTTGGCATCATGTTGTGATAGTGTTATCAGGTAGTTGTTGGGAGCAGGGTCAGCTGACAGAGGAAATGATTAGATGATATCAGTTTTTAGAGTTTGATAAGGCTCAGGTTGTGGTTTGCTCAACACTGGATAGTCTGAATGTAGACCTGTGTGGTGTGTTGTGGGTACGTTTGAGAGGAACTGTTCCAACAAAAAATACTAAAGCATGCAATAAAAGTACAAAATAAATGTACCAAAAAGAGAAAAAGAGATATAATATTTACAAGGTTCAAAAGAAATATAGTACAAGGTTCAAAAGAAATATAGTAAACAACCACATGGTAGAATATAACAGTGCAAGTTGGATGAATTGGTACAAATAAGTGTTTCACAGCTATTAATATTAGCTTAAATGGACATGGTACATATTGCACATAACATATACTTCACAGGGTGTGTGGCAGGTTATTGCACAGGTAGTGAGTGACATTGAGATTAATTGAATTATGATGGTAAGGTGGTGATTAGTGCTTTAACAGACTTCTCAAGTAATCGACGCATCGATTCCTAGGACATCTATCGAGTTTTTTAAATTTCATGTCGAGTATTCGTAGTGACGTCATCACGTTGCAGTTACACAACAGAAAATTAATCAACTTCCTGTTTGGAGCACGTTGCGAACCGGTGTTACACCAAATTCTGTGACCACCATATATTGTGACCATAGGGGGCGGTGTTGCATGGGCTGTTGCAGGTGCGGGGTGGTCGACCGCCCCACTGTTTTTGGTTTCGTTTTTGACGTGCCGCACGTTTCTTTCACTTTTGCAGCTTAATAATACTAACTAATAGTTTTGGTTTTCCTGTGATTTATCTGCAGTTTGATAAATGGTTGTCCAGCGTAATGTACACTCCCAATGTTTTGTTGATCTTTGTTTTTGTAAATATTAAATGATGGTTTTTTTTTGCGTTTTTATTTTTTATTTTTGCATCTTAAGATCCTATGACATCATCAACTACTCGAGTTCTACTCGAGCTTTATTATGTTAATGTCGAGTTTAACAATTATGTACTCGTTCAACCCCTAGTGGTGACACACATGACACAGCCACATCGTGCAGCAGTAATAATGAAAAGTGCGTTATAAATTGAATTCATTATTATTATTATTATTAATAAACATATTAGGTGTTCCAGATGTGGCTCAGTTCTGTCGAGCTGGTAGACAGAGAAGACGTCCGGAGTCACAGTACAGTCGGGGATGGACGGCTCCAGCCATGAGTCAGCAAAGGTAAAGACACAGCAGCTCATCGTGTCCCGCGCACAATAAATCTGTGTGCGCAGGTCACTGTTCCTCAGAGGCTGAGCGCCCACAAGCAGGACCAAGTGGAGAGGGGGTTTTGCTGCGTCTCTGGCTGGTTCTGCATGAAACACCGGCTCGCTACCCTTGCCGTGTTTTCCTCTTACAGCGCCCAAGTAAACAAAGGCCTCAGGGGAAAATGTCCACAACCACGAAGTCCCCAAAAGTTGGCCCAAAGTCCCCACTCACTGACGATCACAACTCCAAAAGTGCATTGTGGTCGTACCGGTAGCGTGGGAGTGCAGCGCAGGTGCAAAACGTCCAAACATAAAACAAAGAACTCCTCAGTGCTGCCATGCTGCGGGGCACGTGACCTGTCCCACGTATGTGACCTACACGCTGGTAATGTTTCCATTGCCTGACACAAACCTCTCCATGGGAGGACTGTTGTATCATGTACCAAGCATTACAGAGCCCCACAACGTCGGAGCCCACCATCCAGACTCTTTGAAACTCCCCAGGTCTTGACAGCTATCAGTCAGACTACAGGTTCACGGTTCTACGTGTAAGCTTCCATTAGGACCAGAGCAGAGATGGCTCTGCTTGGACTGGTGCTGTAACCAAGAGGAGAGTTCTGCATTACCACAGATCACCATAATGTGCACACAATTGAGAGGGGAGAGGATGAATCCTGCCAACAGCCAGATGTTCCTCCTTGAGTCATCTCTGGACATCAACAGCCTCGGGCTACATTAGTGATAACCTGTGTCTGCATGTGTTAGCCTGCTGGGACAGCACCTGGAACAGTCTTTCAACATCTGCTCCAACATGAAACACATGTCCATGGAATAGTTGACGTCCTCCTGTGGCCCCCCTGGTCTCTAATCAAACATAGGATCAGCTTGGACGTGACCCAGAGCCCAACTGCTCAGGGTCACACCGTGATCCGACAACTGATCCGAAAATCTTCTTGTTCAAGACAGATCGAGGTTCATGATTCTAGTCTGGACTTTTAAGGCTCCGCATGGGACCTTCATATATTTCAGAACTTTTACAGATAAACGTACCGACCAGGAACGTGAGGTCAGCTGATTAAGGGCAGTTTTCTGTCTGTGAATCAAGACTAATACAGAAACTAAGGGGAGCAGAACCTTCACCGTTGACCCCTACAGTCTGGACCTCTTTGCCCTCCATTTTTTGGACTTATTGGATTTATTAAGGAATCAGCTGAAGACTCATCTGTTCAAACTGACATTTAGCTTTAACCTAGCTTTAACCTGATTGCATCTGGTTTCTTTTATTACCTTTTATTCTACCTTGATTCATTGTCTTTTTGTCTTGTTCTGAAAAGAAGTGCTTTCTCTTGAAAAGGTGCTATAAGTAGAAAATTTACATACTTTTATATATGTATATGTAACCTTTCAACACATTGTAGTTTCATTTTATTTCCACCACTCCATGTGAGTTCTTTGTAGGGTTGAGCAGTTACACAAATACATCGTCCACCAGCGATTGGCATTAAAAAGTCTATAGATTATCTTTTAATTTTCTTCTTTCGGCTGTGCCCTTCGTCAGGGGTCGCCACAAAGAACTAACTCGCATGAAGACTTGGCAATTGTTTTTACACCTGATGTCCGGCTTCCTGACACAACCATAGACCACCGAGCTACCACAGCCCTCTGTGTGGAGCAGGGAGCTGCCATCTAGGGCACCTGGGGGAGCAGATGTAGGGGGTTAAGGGTTTCTTTCAAGGGCCCAGAGTGGGGTAAATCAGAATCAGAATATCTTTATTGACATTGCACCAAGGTTCAACGGGAATATGCACACACAGTCGTCTGAAAGATGGACTAAGTGTACAAAGCTGCAGCTGATTATCAGCGCGGCCATCTCATTCCTTATCAGAATAATAATCTTAGATATGAAAAAGGGAGAAGAACCACGAGGGTAGATAGTGGTATTACAAAAAAGATCTTTCACATCTTGTCTATTAGGACAAGATTTGAGACATCAGAAAACTCTACTAGCAAGCACAGTTAAGACAAATTACATATGCATTTGAGGTCCAGGCGGTGAGATTAGTCCATGAGCCTTTTTCAGATCAGCCACAGTTCTGGTGATGTTTTCAGCCAGCAGTTCTGATAAGCACTCACAGAAAGTTATCCGGTGGGGGTGGATAGATGCAGTTGTTGTCCTCGGTTACTCATGACCCAGGAGAAATTTGATAGTCAGCCCATTTCCAAGGCTGTTGGGGAGTCAGATTCAGAAAAGCTTGATTGTTGATTTTCTTCAGGCAGACAGACAATCCAAATCAAAAATGGTCTAATTGAGGGAATCCGTTCCACTGATCCATGCTATGAATCCTCCTCCAGGTTGAACCCACCACGCTGACAAGTCCCAGAAGCCGCGGGTGGCCTGCGATTCTCATAAATCACCTTAAGCTCGTAAAGCAGCTGATTTAGCGATGTCACGGCACAGATCAAACTTTCACACTGACTCGGAAGCTTAGACATGGCCATAATTGCCGCTGAAGTCTTCCTCAGTTTCCGATAGAACAGGGCTCCGCGGATGCCGAACAGCAAAGCGCCTGCCATCATGAATCCAATTATGTAAACATCTTCAATGTCCTCCACAGACAGGACTGAGAGACACATCACCTTCCACTCTCCCCAGGAATCCATGACATAACCACCAGAGTGTGTCTGTGCTGGGCAAGCTGACTCCCCCGGACCTTGTCGCTTTGTAGAAAAAAATCTTGTCAATAGAGTTGATCATCCATGATACCAAATCCATAATCTCAATTTACGTTCGAGAGATGAGTGCCGAGGAGCTGCAGACAAAACAGAGAGCCGAGCAGGGAGAAGGGAGAAGGGAGAGAAAAAGCAGAAGGTGCCGCTTGCGACCAGAGCGAGGCAAAAAAAAGGTGGATGTTTCACCTTTTCCACCCACGTTTGGATGTTATCGGTCCAGGGAGTTGAAGGCTTCCCCCTAAATTGTATCATATTGTTACAAACATTGTAAAGTTTAGTTTGGTGTATAAAATCAGAGGAGGATCTGCTGGAACTGCAGAAGCAAAAGCGGATTGCAGTAACTGGAAAGCCTTAGCTACTGTTTTAGCTCGGCAGTAAACAACTGTATCATCAGCATAGAAATGTAAGGATGCATCAGGGATGCAGTGACCTACATTAGCTATGTAGATTGTAAAGAGAGTTGGTCCTAAAACTGAGCCTTGTGGTACACCATTTTTAACTGTTAAATAGCTGGAAGAAGTACCGTTATGTTGAACATATTGCCTCCGATTGGAAAGATAAGAATTTGAGGTGTTGTGGCTGTTTTTGTAAAAGCAAAACGGCAACAGCTTCATGAATGAGTCTCGGGGTGTATCTCAACCATAAGTTCCTGTTTTCAGTTGAAACGTATTACTGCAGGCCAAAGGGACTTCGACCCTGGAGTTCTCTGTACCGGCTGATGACCTTCCCCTGTATGAGTTTGAAACTGAGCCATTGTCTCCAGTTGGAGAGGAAAAATCCAAACGTTATACATCTAAACAAGTTCAATTCATAACGAAACCTTTCAAGGCTTTTTGGCACGTTCAGGGAGGAAGCCGTGTGTCATCAGAGAGACAATGATCCTGGGACTAAAGTGCAATATGTCAGCAACAGACGTGGAGAAGGAATCTGTTTTCTGTTTGCAGTGGTAATGTAGCAGCACGAGAAAAATGCCGTAATCGGATGTAATGTACAGGAAAAGACGGCGGGAAGAAAAATGGTGGGAATCAGTGGATTGAAAGGCTTCATTCGAAGACTCCCCGTTGATCTACATCTTCACTTGGGCAGGAGGTGAGACTCATTTACCGCCTTTTTGGGTGAGCGGTGGGGGGGCTGCAACCAGACGTGCTGCAAGAAACCTGCAGATGTGACGTCTGAAAGGAAAGGAACGACAAACGTGAAACAGATTTCTACATTTCTTTAAAGTTAGAGGAGAGAAATCTTTTTTTTTTTTACGATTCATCCGTGTGCAGTTCCGCTCCTGAGGTCACGACTCGTCCCCGTCTCGTCTCATTTCTGGTCGGCGTTGATTGAACCGCTCCTTTGAACTCCAAATGTTTCTGCAACGGCAACAACGAAAAGACAAATGTCTCACGCGTGAAGCCGTGCGCTTCACGTCCACTCCGTTTGTTTTATGGACGCCTAAAAAGTGTCAATCTTTGTAACAAGCCGCGGTGATGGAACGTGTCCTCCAGCCGTGTTTTATTTTTATGTTACGACCCTGCTTTGACAAGAATAGTGGAACAGAAGAGGGACAAAAGACATCCTCATGTCTGGGTCGTGTGGACAAAGTGGACCTTTGATCCTTCACATCCAGCAGCGTCTGACGGCAGACTGCTTCTGTCATGGATTAAAACTGTCCAGCAGAACGCTGACGCAACAATCAGAAAGAGTTTCATGTTTGCGTGAAGACACACCAGGGAGCCTGCTGGATCTGTAATAACACACAGGTTCACGCTTCAATAAACTCATGCACGTTCTGCTTCTGTAAAGAAGAGCAGTACCAGTGTTCCCACTTAGTTTCTTTGAAACAGTTCCACTCACTCTCTGGTAATCTGACCCTCACTGTCCTGATGCTGCTCAATAATCCAGGTAGATGAATTTAATAGGGGTGCAGGAAAAAAAATCTATTTTTTAAAGAATCTAGATTCTTAGTCCTGGTGATTCAGAATCGATTGTAAAAGCCCCAAAATCGATTTTTTTTTTCTTCTTCCTTTTTTTTTTTTACACTAAAACGCAAAAGATAACGAAAATAAAACCACATCTCATAGTACCGTATTTTCCGCCCTATAAGTCGCACCGGCCTATAAGTCGCACCAGTCCAATTATGTCCAATAAAGTGGAAAAATCCACCTATAAGTCGCACCTCACGTCACCGCTGACATGACGCGTCCCAGCTGATGTGACCGGTCACCGCTGAAAACCCGGAAATGTGGGCTGGTGTTTTGCCCAAAATGTACTGGCTGCTAAATTGCTGCAAGAACGTGCATGGAAGGACTTTTGACAAGATTAACACTTAAAAACTATTTTCTTTGTTGCTGAAAAATATAGCAAAGATGTGTCTTAGTTGAACTTTTCCTTAATATTTTAATAATAATAATATACCGGTAATTCCTTGCAGCAAACAGACCTGCATCTCTTTGATCTTTAAAGATAAACACATAAAAAATATATTTTTGTTAGCTGACATTACAGTAAAAGTGTGTCTTAGTTGAACTTTTCCTTAATAAATGAACATAATTGTGAAATCAGCTGGTTTTAAATACCGCCGGGTGCACAAAACCGAAAAATCCACGTATAAGTCGCACCGGCCTATAATAATAATAATTATAATAATAATAATGTCACATTTTTGTCATCTGTGTATGTTTCCATACAAGACGAAATTTGACTCTGCATTTAACCCAATCACCACCAGGTGGGGCAGTGGGCAGCTTTAGAAAGCGCGCCGGGGAGCAGTTGGGATGAGATGTGCTGCTCAAACACACCACAAGTTATGCCGTGACTGGGGTTCGAAAGTCGCAGGGCTTGGAAATGCTTGGAAATGTAGGCAAAAAGGTGCGACTTATAGGCCGGAAAATACGGTATATGAAAGAATACATAAAATGAAAGGTGGCAGAAAGAAGAAGAAATCTTATTTTATCTGCCCCTTTTTTCAAAAACAAAACGAGTTCAAACAATCAATTCAAACAATAATCTTCTATAAGTAACAGAGCAAAAAGCTAACCTAATACTGGTTATTTAAGTTACAGAATTTAATGCATTCCTGTATTATTTGTTCCTATTTTTGGTATAAATATCAAACGATGCAAAAAATTTGATACAATAAGGAACCTAAAATTATTGTTTTAAATAAATGTTCTATTTGTTTACATTGTTGTTTAATGTTTTCAGTTTAAAATTATTGTTTAAATTTTTTTTTTTCTTCTTCTTTCGGTTTTTCCCTGTGTTAGGGGTCACCACAGCGATCTAGTCGCACGAAGATTTGGCAGTTGTTTTTACGCCGGATGCCCTTCCTGACACAACCACAGACCACCGAGCAACCACAGCCCTCTGTGTGGAGTAGAGAGCTGATATCTAGGGTTCCCGGGGGAGCAGATGGTGTGGGTTAAGGGCCTTGCTCAAGGGCCCAGAGTGGGGCAGATGAGGGTGGAGACAAGTGTGGAGACAGGTGTGACCGCTTCACTTATCCCACCCACATCTTTGATGTTGTCGGTACCGGGACTTGAACCGGTGATCTTCCGATCACAAGCGCACCTTCTTAACCTCTGCGCCACCACTCCCGATGCAAAAAATTGATACAATAAGGAACCTAAAATTATTGTTTTAAATAAATGTTCCATTTGTTTACATTGTTGTTTATTCTTTTCAGCTTGTCAGTTACAAAAGTGAAACTAAATTTATGACCATTTTAATAGAAAAATCGTTTCTGAATCGAAAAATCGATTTTGAATCGAATCGTGACACCAAAAATCGGAATCTAATCCATTCTCCAGACACTGAGAGATTCACACACCTAGAATCTAACGAGGTCGAGTCCTCTGGATGGATTCTTCTTGTTGAAACGTTTCACCTTTTATCCAAAGGACGTCTTCAGTCTGTGGAGCTGCATCAAACTCAGTTTTATAAATAGCACCTTCTCATAGTGGATCATCCAGCTTGTTGACATCCAGAACCAGCTGTTCACATGATCAACGAGGACCATCAGCCCAACGACTGATTGTAGAATTTTTTGGTTTTTAGTGTTTTTCTGATGTCCATCTTCATCCATCCTGATTCCCGTTGACTCCAAAGATAATCTGTTGTTGTTTATTCAGCGTTTACTGTACGGTACATCATCGCCAGCCTTACAGCGGTGATCAGTGGTGGACTTAGACATTTTGGGGCCCCAGGCAAACCTTTGTAAAGGGGGCCTCCCCCAAGTCAGCCTAAATGTACCATTAGGCCCTGCCATGAAGGTCAAAGATTTTCATGTTCATATTCTAATACTGGGAACTAGACAATAAAAACAACAGTTTTTTCTTCTTCTCTACTTTAATAAGGTACAACTATCCTTTAAAGATCGTGTAAAGTGAAATTAAATGTGTGTTTTTAGTTTGTCACATGGCATAAATATGTGTTATTAATCACCCATATAAATCTGACTGATTAAAAACATTGTTTACCTTATAAAATTAAGTCTCAAAAATCATGAAAAAACATGATTTTGCCTTGCCCTGGAACGCTGGGGGCGTGTCAGTGCGTGGGCGTGGTTTCAGCGCAGCTGCGCTCGTGTCCTGCCCCTGAGCTGACTGTGTGGAGAGGCAGACAGCAGAGCCAGTAAACCTGCTCTGTTTTTATCTGAGTTCTGTCTGTAACAGCAGCTACTTTTTCCAAGAGTTACGCTGTTTTTGTAAATAGTTTTCTTGTGTGTTTTTAATCTGGAATGAATAAAAAAAAAAAAAGAGTTGTACCATGCGGGAATTGAACCCGTGGGGTTTGGGACGGAAGGCAAGCGCTTTATCCATTGACCTATCCAGGCATTACAGATACTCAGTATAAAACCACGCGGTATAAAAACATGTTATGATTTGTACGGGTGCCCTGACCATTGCGACATCCAGGGAAGATGCACGAACGAGGCATAATTGATTAGCTAGCTAACAATGAACAAAATATCTATGCTATTGCTATCTGATGCTATCTGCGATTCGCGAGTGAACGGCTCCACCGAGGTGAATTTATACGGCTGGAGCTGCAGGGGGTGGGGCTATACTTAAGAAGACCGCGTGACGAAACGCGGTCACATTTAAAACACGCCTAAAAAATCCTGAAACAGAAATATGTTTATACACAGTTTGCTCTATAACTCCAAAATTAATTGAGCTACAATTTTGAGACTTTTTACTCATTTACAAGATTACAATTATGACATTTATAATGTTTATTGAAGAAAATGTTGAAATTCACTTTACACGGTCTTTAAAGTCTTTTTGCAAAACATGTTTTATTATTGCAATAAAAGGCTCTAAATCAAGTCTTACACCAAAATTCAACAACACTAAATAAATACAAACTAATAGAGAGGGTAGATGTAAGCAATACAGTAGAAATATATTTTCCTAAATTAGAAGATTTTCACAACTTTAATTATTTTAATGTTATATTACATATTCTGTAACAGGGAACAGTTGTTAGATCAATGTGAAAAAGTGAGTGTGTGTAGTTGAGATGTGGTATTTTGAGATGTCCAGGCATGAGACACTTTTTACAGCATTAAGTGATCATCATGAATTACCTTGACTATTCAGCTGGACTTCTATGAAAGTTGTCTTCTGTCTTGTTACTGGTCTTTAATGATGCATGTTTAAAGACTGCATCTGAAAAAAAAAAGTTAGTGTTGGAGGAAATTAATGGAAAAACAAGACATTATTACATTTAATACATGTGAAGGCTCTCATTTATCCAAGTTTCCATAATTAAGACTGAAAGTTTTGACTTCTTTTTAAACATTAAGACTTACACAGACTTTAAACTAAATTACTCAAATAATGTCACTTTTCATTTATATAAATTTTTACATTTTAGATAACAATTAATTTAGTAATCCTAGCCTTTTGATTCTGTTGTTTTAAACTAACAGTGGCATTTCTGTCCAAAGCAAACCAGTCATTATTAAAAAACACGTTTTTGCATTACTCTGAAAGCTATAAGTTGTACTTTGTAATGTAATTAATGTAAGTAAGTAAATTTTATTCATATAGCACTTTTCATAGATAAAAATCACAAAGTGCTGTACAAAATATAAAATAAAAGATTAAAATAGACAAAAGAAATACAGTAATAACAACTGATTAATCAACACAATGAATGGAGTAATAATAATGGAGGGAATATAATAAAAATAATAATAATGCCATATTTTTGTCATCTGTGCATGTTTCCATACAAGACGAAATTTGACTCTGCATTTAACCCAATCACCACCAATATGGACCAAATAACAAAACAACGATAGTCTGATGAAGTTTTAACAGTCAAATATTTTGTAAAATGGTTGAGAAAAAGAATAATAGATAACTGTGGAATATTTTAGATCTATTCTATTCAATGTATAGTCCGTATATTTTAATAATACTGTATAATAAGCAAGCAGGGTAGAGAGCTAAAGTAGGTAAAATGTAAAATCCCCTATCTCTCCTCGTTTAAGTCAGAAGATTTAGGCCGAATATCTTTTAGTAATTTGATACAGAAAGAAAACATGAAAATAGTGGTTGTCTCAGTTGATTACTGTCAGGATTTATTTTACCCAACCTACAAAATAATTCCTAAAACTCATACCTCATCTTCGTCACTGCCTCGGCGGCATTCACTTCCTGTATCCTGTCCGTTTCCCCCACACTTTCAATGGCCGCCCGTCATTATCAGCAGTTGATGAAGTTCTACGTTCATATAGCTCCGCCCTTTAGCTCGGCCTATTGGATATCTCCCCCGCGACAGCGTCATACAGTATGACGCTGTCGCGGGGGAGATATCCAATAGGCCGAGCTAAAGGGCGGAGCTATATTCGTAGAATCTGGGGTTACAATACGTAACCAACGTTTTAGACCCATTAAAAAACGTTGTCACTTTCGGTAGTGTAGAAACATAAGTTTTGGTTTTTTCACGCTTTTTACGTTTTTCCGCTCCGCTTTCGTATCTTCGCGTTGGCTTCATCTTTTTTCCGTCTCCTCTGTCTTCCTGCTTCTCGCTCAACTAGCATACAGCACTTCCTGGATTTTTGGGTGATGTTATGATGGAATAGTCCATTTTAGTAGGGGGGTACAGAAATCGACTGTTTTTTGTATTGCGTTTTTAATTATCGTTTTCATCGTAACTATAATTATTTTTATGTTAAACGTACATTAACAAGCAGGAGCAATGTTAGGGATGTAGGTGACTGGCCGGGGCCCCTGCTGATTGGGGGCCCCAGGCAACGGCCTCTTTCGCCTTAATGGTACATCCGCGTCTGGCGGTGATCTTCATAAAACATCTGTTGGATTAACGCTCATGTGAACGTTGAAATGCTCGATGTCGTTCAAAGAACAAGAACCTTTAAGATTGGTTTCTGGACCGCTCTGAGGCTTTAATGAAAATCTATCGGCGAGCTCTTTGCTCCAGCGTGATTCATCATTTATGAAGCTGAAGGAGTTGGTGACGACTCTGCGTGGCTTCAGGTCGCTGCAGGGGACAAAGAAATAAAGGGGCTCTTAAAATGCAGACAACCTTGAACAGGGACGGCAGCAGAGCACGGTTTTTACGGGCCAGTCGGCACCGAGGCCTCAGGTGATCAATGAAGACAGACGAGGTGGGAGTCCCCCTCATCTGAGCCGCAGGAAGCTTACTGGTTTGGAAAATAAATATTTATAATATGAAAGAGGAAAACTCATAAGAAACATGTTTAACATCGAATCTGAGGAAAAAATCTAACTGGGTGAAAAGCTGCTTGAATTCTTCTGAGCTCAAATGCAAAATATTAACAGAGTGACTGTTCACAAATCTTTCACTCTGTTGTGATCAGTTTTACTGCTGTTCGTTTTTCTGCTTCTTTATCGTCTCGCGGGTTTCATCTATTTCAACAAATCATAGAAGGTTATGCTCTTTGCCCAGGAAGAGCATTTAGCTGCTCAAAAAGAGCATTTAGCTGCTCAAAAAGAGCATTTAGCTGCTCAAAAAGAGCATTTAGCTGCTCAAAAAGAGCATTTAGCTGCTCAAAAAGAGCATTTAGCTGCTCAAAAAGAGCATTTAGCTGCTCAAAAAGAGCATTTAGCTGCTCAGGAAGAGCATTTAATAATAATAATAATAAATTCAATTTATACCGCACTTTTCATTAATAAAAATCTCAAAGTGCTAAAAAGTGCTAAAGAGCATTTAGCTGCTCAGAAGAACATTTAGCTGCTCAAAAAGAACATTTAGCTGCTCAGGAAGAACATTTAGCTGCTCAGGAAGAGCATTTAGCTGCTCAGGAAGAGCATTTAGCTGCTCATGAAGAGCATTTAGCTGCTCATGAAGAGCATTTAGCTGCTCAGAAGAACATTTAGCTGCTCAGGAAGATTTTTGATTTTTCACAAAACTTTATTTACACAATAATAAAATTAACACAACAGTGTTAAAAATATGATCAGGACATCAGCAAGCTTAAAATAAAATAAAATATTTACATGAGGAGCTTGTTGTATTGTATTTCTCCCT
>JBBPBX010016998.1:35877-47393 GCA_038048925.1 Garcialebias charrua | reverse complement strand
ATATATATATATATATATATATATATATATATTAGGCATGTAACGGTTGTAATGGGTGTACCGAACCGTTTCGGTACACCACGTTCGGTTCGGTCCAACTGCGTACCGTTTCGGTTATTTTTTCACTCATTAAACGTTCTTAACAGGGGAATATATGCACCGCGGAACAAAATTTCCTGGGCGCGTTTCAGCACGGAGCTATTTTCGCGTGGCACGCGCAGCATTTAGCCGTTAGCATCTCGTGCGGTCTCCTGTTTTTGAACGTTATAGCTTTCTTGTTAAAAGACGAGCGCACGCGCAGCTTGTGTGGACTTTGTTTCAGACTCTGCAGCAGCTGAGTGCGTGACGCAGCTATCTGCAGCAGCAACACGTCTAAACGTGAACGCGCTGGAAACTGTCATCCGAACGTGAACAGCAGCTGTATTAAAACTACTTCATCCGAACGTGAACAGCAGCTGTATTAAAACTCCTTCATCCGAACGTGAACAGCAGCTATATTAAAACTACTTCATCCGAACGTGAACAGCAGCTGTATTAAAACTCCTTCATCAGGTAATCAGAGCGGTCCAGAGCAATAACACAAGCTGTATGAGTTTTTAAATCTCGAATCTAAGTCTGAACGTTGTTATATGCGCAGGGTTTAAAGTTACTGAGCGTCACTATGAGACATTCATCACGTCAACACTTCAAAAAGTTCAGCTCTTTATGAAAAAACTAACTGATGTTGTCAACAACAAGCCCTGGACCAGATTAAAGCCCTGCCCATGATGATGAAGAGTGAGAGATTCAATTGTTCAAGAGGTATTGTTTTATTATTATCTAAATAATCTTTTTTTTTAAATCATAATCTTATTAACTTGTTTTTTTAAATCTCTTTTGTTTTTTATTTCCAGTCTGTGACAGAGGTAAATCCACCTGCAGCTAAGTGATGACTGAACTGAACTCTGAACTGTTCCCACAGTCCCACCAAGAAGAAGTTGTGAGTACAGTAATGAGGACAAATACAGCCACACTGCTGCTACTGAACAAAAACTTGATTAGTTAGATTGTAAACAGTCTGTTGCTGCTTATTGTTCTGGTTCTGACTGTTATTGCATTTATTAAGATTTTTATTATTGTTCATATAGTTTATTTATTGTAGAGTGCTGTTTATTTAAAATATCATCCAAATGGGTCACTTTTATTTATTACTACAATACAATACAAACATATTTTTGGCATATTTTCAAAATAAACATTTTGTAAGTCTTTATTTTGTAAAAAAAATAATAATAATTTGTACCGAAAATAAACCGAAAATAAACCGAACCGAGCTCTCCTTGTAGTTGAACCGAACCGAAATGTGATTTTAGCGTACCGTTACACCCTTAATAAACATATATATATATATATTTTATGTGTGTGTGTGTGTTTAAAGGTGTTTTAAACCCTTCCCACACTCTTTCAATATTCTGAACAATCTTTCTAAACTCTAAATGCTCTAAAAGAGCTCAGAATGTCATGATCTCAGCTCTCTACCACCAGCAACAGTGGAAACATCTCAGATTCACAGAAAGGGAATCTTCCTAACACAACCAACATAACCCTGTCAATTCAGATCCGTTGGAAAATACCAACATACATATATGGGCAGAACATAATACCGTTTTGAGTTTCTCTGCCAATAGAGTTCTTGTTCCTTTCCTGAAATTGGAGTTCATTGTTGCTTCTGTAGAGCTGTAATTCTGGAGTATTTCAAAGGTTACCTGATTAGCAACACATGCTCCTGCGAACATGTGGCTAACATTAGCATCAGGTTAAAAATTGTGTCCAAATGGAGGTTTTACCATGTGGAACATGAAAAACAGTTGATAAAAGGAACAGCCAACCCCCCTTTCACCATAAATATTTTTATACATTTAGTACAATTGTTTCTGAATAAGTAAAAATAAAAAAAGTAGAGGAATGTGAATCTGTCAGGAAGCTGTTGACCTGACACCACAGAAGTGAATCATGGTTGATTAACAAGCAGGAACTCATTGTGACCCATGATGAAAACCATCTGAGGTGTCTTAAGCCTCAACAGGTGGGACGTACTGAAGACCAGGACAGGGTTTTTTCTTCTTCTAGGAAAACTGGAAGGCTTTGTTACATCTCATAACAGCACTAACTAGCTCTGACAAAGGGTCACATTTCTGACTGCAGTCAGGTCAGGAGGACTCCATGATATGAATTATTCTGGCTGATCTGTCGTTTCCAAAGAATAATGTCATTAGTTACAGCTGGCTAATCTAAGCAGTGAAGATGAAACACAGTGGGTCCAGTTCCAAAAAAAGTTACTCTTTTAAAGAAAATTTAATAAATAAAGTTCTTAGGGGGAGTTGTGGCGCAAGGATTACAGAAGTTGAGTCTGTGATCAAAAGGTTGCCGGTTTGACTCCCCAGGCCAACAACATGAAAATATGAGAGGGAAAAGGTGAAGTACCTACACCCTTATCTGGGCCCTTGAGCAAGGCCAGAGCTACCACAAAGACTGTGGTAGCTCAATGGTCTGTGGTTGTGTCAGGAAGGGCATCTAGTGTAAAAACAATTGCCAAGTCTTTATACAAGTTGGTTTGCTGTGGTGACTCCTGACAAAGGGAGCAGCTGAAAGAGGAAGAAATAAAGTTCTTCAGATTCTGAGGAATCTCAGCTGAAGATGAGCTGTGATTCAAAAATCACACTCACGTAACAATAAAAAGCTCCTTCATAGAGTGTTAAAAAGATCTCAAATTAGCTGAAAGTACTTCTCCTATAAAAACGAGAGTGAAAATACTCTAGCTTCTTTAGGTTTTATAATTTAAAATATATATTTATACACACATCAACATTTTATTTAAACTGCTATGTAGCCTGTGTAAAAGACATAGACAGGTTGCTCTGAAACAAGCTCCATTTAGCAGCTAAGTGGAGCTTGTTTCAGAGCAGTAACATTAATTAACATTAGCTCGAATGTTGCATGCATAACGCATGCTGGAACAAGAAAACAACACCCACAGAATGGAGAAAAGGAACCATAATAAAGATACCAAAGAAGGGAGACCTAAGCGAATGCGGAAACTGGAGAGGAATAAAGCTACTTTCGGTACCAGGGAAACTATTCTGTGCGGTGCTGTTAAACAGACTAAGAGGCCGTTGACAAAGAACTCAGAGAAGAACAAGCGGGATTCCGTCCCAACAGATCATGCAGTGACCAGATTTTTGTGCTAAGAAACATCATAGAGCAATGCATAGAGTTCCAAAAACCTATAGCTATGAATTTCATCGATTTCCAAAAAGCATTTGACAGCATACACAGAATAAGCTTGTGGGACATCGTGCGAAGCTATGGTATACCCGAGATGTATGTAGAGATCTTCCAAAATTTGTATGATGGCACCAGCTGCTGTGTGAAGGTAGAAGCAGGCACCACAGATTACTTTGAAATACTCACTGGAGTAAGACAGGGTTGCCCACTATCTCCATTCTTGTTCCTCCTCGCCATAGACTATGTAATGAGAATAGCCATGTGCAAACCAAATTTTGGAATAAAATGGAAGACAAATGAGAACTTAATGGATCTAGACTTTGCAGACGATATAGTCCTACTGGCAGACACTCAACCAGTGCTTCAAGATATGACACAAGCCCTACAAGAAAATGCTAAAAGAATTGGTTTGAAAATAAACGTAGGGAAAACAAAGGTTATGCAGGTTGGGCACACAGAGCCAAACATACAGATAACAATAGATCAATCATCGGCTGAGAAGGTACAGAAATTTGTCTACCTTGGAAGTGTCATAACTGACGATGGCAACGTAGATGCAGATATTACCACCCGCATCGGTAAGGCAGCATCAACATTCAGAAGAATGCAATCAATATGGGCAAGTAAATCCATATCCACGAATCTTAAGGTCAGACTGCTGCAAGCAGTGGTTATCCCCACAGCCTTGTATGCCAGTGAGACGTGGAAGATGTCAGTAAAGATGGCCAAGAAATTGGATGCATTCCAACAAAGATGCCTGCGAAAGATACTGAAGATTACATACCTAGATTGGATTACAAATGCAGAAGTCTATCACAAGACACATACCATACCCATGAGCCAAACAATTAAGCTAAGGAAGCTCAAGTTTGCGGGACATGTACTGAGAATGGAAGCACAGAGACTACCAAAGATTGCCTTCAATTGGAAACCATAAGGAAACAGAAAGAGAGGAAGACCCAAACTGACGTGGAGACGATCCTTTGAGAAAGACCTGAAGGTAAAGGGCTTCGACCCGAGCACGGTGGAGGTGATCGCCAAGGATAGAGATCAATGGAAACAGCTTGCTGCCCAATGCGCTCTCGAGCGCGGGAGGATCTAAGTCTAAGTCTAAGCTCGAATGTTAATTTTGGACATTTTCTGCCATTCAGAATCAGAATCAGAACAAGCTTTATTACCATTGTATCGAAATACAGTGAGATTATACCCTGATGCATGCTCAATAATCCAGGTAGAAAAAAAAAAGAAAGATAAGTCTGGTCCTCTGGACGTTCAAAAAAACAAAACAAAAAAGTAGAAACTATTCGTCTTTCATCCGAAAGACTTCCTCAGTGAGATTATGTTCGTACAGTCATCCAAAAGATGGGCGGAGTGTATGTTGCTGCTGCTACTCGAGCGTGGCCCCTTATATTCATTATATTCAGCTCTTTAATTTGAACCGGAATGTGTTGACAGAGAGAATGCCGAAATGATTCAGCTTTTGCTGATAAGGTAGCTCCAGAGCTCATAAATAAGACAGACAGAAAGACAGACAGACGGTCATCCATACATCTGTCCATACATTCATACACCTTCTGCTTATCATGAAGTCAGGTCTTGTGGGCAGCATTTTGAGCAAGGATGTCCAGACATCTCTCTCTCTTCCAGCTCTTCTGGGAGGATTCCAAGGTGTTCCCTGGTCAACCGAGAGGCGTAGTCTCTCCAGCATGTCCTGGGTCTTCCCCGTGGTCTCCTCCCAGTCACCTCTCTAAGGAGGCACCCAGGGAGCATCCTTACCAGATGCCTGAACCACCTCAACTGCTCCTTTCGATGTGGAGGAGCAGTGGTTCTACTTTGAGTCTCTCCTGGATAACTGAATTTCTCACCATATCTAGGAGAGTCCAGCTACCTTGCAGAGGAAACTCATTTCAACTTCCTGTATCCATGATCTCATTCTTTCAGTCACTACCCAGAGTTCATGACCATAGGTGAGGGTAGGAACGTAGACCGACCAGTAAACAGAGAACTTTGCCTTACATCGCACCTCCCTCTTCACCAAAACGGAGCGGCACAAAGTCTGCAATATGTACTGCAAATGTTGCACCAATCCATCTGTCAGTCTTATGCTCTATTCTTCCCTCACACATAAACAAAATAAGACATTATAGACATGACTCCAAGCCTATAGCCTCTGTTCAAGAGCTAATAGCATTAGCTCTAGAGCTATTGTATGTGGCATAAGATGACCCACAGCTAATAGATTAAAGATCACAAAGGGATCACATATGAATGTTTAGAGCTCTAACAAAATAAAAATGTATTATCAAGTTCTAACTTTTTAGCCTTGACTTCCTGTGTTTTAGTCTCCACTAGAATCAATGTACGTCATCGCCCCAGAATATGTTCCACTGGTAAAATATTGGCAATGTTCTTAGGTGTTAATCATAGTAAACATATATAATTATTTGTTTTTAGTAATTAAGAGTTTTGATGTGTCATAATGTGTCAGAATAGATAAATAACATATTAAGGCCAATATGTGTTAATAGATGGAGGTCCCTTTAAATCAAAGTCCAGTAAGGAGTCTTTTCAGTTCTCTGGGAATTATTAAATCTTGGGAGCTTTGAGACTTTTTTCTAACATTGATTCAGTTCAATCCAGTTTATTTCTATAGCTCCAAGTCCCAACCAAAGTCATCTCATGGCACTGAACATAAACATTCACATACATTATATGTTTATGTTTTTTAAATTTGTTCATTTTTTTTACAAAAGAAACAATACAAGACAATCCCATAAATGATAATGTACAAAATATAAAAAAATGAAAGGTAGCAGAAAGAAGAATAAATCTTATTATATCTGCCCCTTTTTTCCAACAATCAGATTAAACAATAATAATCTTCAACCAACAGTACAAAATGACTAACTCTTTCTAATTTTCTAACTAATACAATACACATTACGCTATTTCATATATATTTTTTTAACACATTCGTTTTGATCATTTTCTTAAATGTAGACCTTGACTTGGCATTTTTAACTACATTCTCCAAGCCATTCCATAATCTAATTCCCTGGATTGAGGTAGAACGTCCCTTCAAACTAGTTCTGAATTGTGGTTTTACAAACATCTCTGTCCCCTTAAGATTATAACAACTTTGTCTTTTAACAAAATGCATTTGGATATTTAAAGGTAATGCATTATTTTGAGCCCTATACATAACTGATAAAATATTATAGTCTACCAAATCATGGAACTTCAATAACTTCAGTTGATAAAATAATGTACTTGATGGATGACAGTAATGTTTTCTAGTGATAATTCTTACAGCTCTTTTCTGTAATACAAAAATAGGCTTTGTGATTGTTTTACACGCATTCCCCCAAACATCAATACAATAGATTAAGTGTGGAACAATGATTGTGTTATACAACAAATACAGAGCTTTATCATTCAATAGGTCTCTGACTTTGTACAGTACTGCAATCGATTTAGCTATTTTTATTCTTACAGAATTTATGTGTTGTTTCCATGTCAGTTTGTCATCAATGATAACACCCAAAAACTTCACCTCACTCACTCTACAAATCTCAACATCCTCAATTTTGAGTGGAACATCAACAGTTTTCTTTTTATTACTGAATATCATGTAATTAGTTTTTTCTAGATTTAATGATAATTTATTTATTTTAAACCAAGTTTGTATCTTGACAAATTCTGTCTTTATCAATTCCAACATTTGTTCTATATCTTCACCTAAACAGAAAAATGTGGTATCATCAGCAAAAAGTACACATTTAAGGAGTCCTGACACATTTACCAAGTCATTCACATATAAAAGCCATTATAAAAGCCACACATTATAAAGCCAAAAGCTCTCTAGCTAAGGAAGCAGCAGGTTGTGTTGAATCTTCACTTGGTTGCAGTCTCCCATCCTGAGCAAGCACAAAGGATAACAGCTGTGACGCTTCACACTTTCCTTCTAAATCCTCTGCATCTCAGAGTGGCTCAGTTTGAAATGTTAAAAAGGGACCGCAGTTTTATATATTGAACAAAAACATAAAGGCAACACTTTTGGTGTTGCCCCCCATTTTTACGAGCTGAATTCAAAGATCTAAGACTTTTTCCTGGACAAAACAGGCCTTTTTTTCTTTCAAATATCGTTCACAAGCTTGTGTTAATGTGCATTAGTGAGCACTTCTCTTTTGCCAAGATAGTCCATCCACATCACAGGCGTGGCAAGTCATGATGCCGATTAGACAGCAGGCTGCCCACAATAAAAGGCCACTATAAAATGTGTGGTTTTATCACAAAGCACAATGAAACAGATGCTGTGAGTTTTGAGGGAGTGCACAGTTAACTTGACACTGGGAAACCTCAAAACACTGAGGATGCAGACTAAGGGTGAAATGAGAAATGACACAGGGAGCACAGGGGAAACTAGAACGCAAGTAAAACCAATACAAGAATCACAGAAAAACTAAATACACAAGACAGACTGTGACACCTGGACCAGTTTCTGTCACAGTTCAACCACAGACAAGCAGAAAATGGATGAATGAAGTCCAAGTGCAATTGGTCACCATGTTGGCACACATCTCAGATGATATTGTGATCCTGTTGTCTTTACAGAAACTATTCTTCTGGTTTCTTGCTTTTTATCAACTCAAAGCTTTAGCTCCTTCCACAGGTTCTCCAAAAGATTCTGGCCACTCCATGACATTGATGTGCTTCTTCTTTAGCCATGTACGAATACCAGTACACTATAGGCTACTGGTACCTGTAGCAGCTGAAATTCAGTGTGTGTATTGGTTGCTGAGAACGATCCCTCAGACTCTGACTTCAAATCAAAAATCCAAGATGGCCACCCGAGATAAAATGAAAATACTATAAATCTGCTATTTTAGAACTATTCAGCTGAAATTTGGTGTGGTAGTAGCTGAGAGCAATGCCCATTAAACACTGAATACAAATAAAAATTCAAGATGGCCACAAAAGCTACATTTAAATGGCTTTAACTCAGTTATATTTACACATGTAGAGTTGAAATTTGGTGTGATGGTAGCTGAGAACATTCCCATCAATACTGAATCCAACATGGCTTAAAAGGAAAAAAAATGACTATAAGTCATTGATTTTTTCTCCACATATTGAGCTGAAATTTGGTATAGTGTTAGCTGAGAGCGAACCTCAATACACAATACTATCAACTCAAAATATTAAAATGGCCGCCACATGGCAGTCCCCATCAAAGTTTCTCCAGGAACTTTCTAATAATCTTTTGTAGTCCACTCAATTCAAGATTGTCTCCACACCTAAAAGACCTAGCCAACACAGCTAATCAACATTAGCCAGCACCAGCTAAAATTACAAGTGGTTGTAGCAGAGAATCGTCTGAAACTTTGCCATAAAAATCAGCAGACAACATGCTTTCCTTCTCATATTGCAAGGGCCCTAGTTTTTAATATATTGATGAATTACAAATTACACCTAACAAGGATTTTGGCTCATATTAATTGGGGACTGCCAAATAGTCTTCTATCAACTTTAGTGTGGTCCGAACCGCAACGTCTACCCCAGAAAATATGGCCGGCTCGGCACCGTGATGTTTGCTATTACTTTTACTGGTGCTTCGAGTTACCATAGTAACACAATTTGTAAACAAAGATGCCATTTTTGTCATTGAAAAACACTAACAGAACTCTTCACAGCCTCTAACTGGCACAGTGAGGTCACATGACTTGTGAAGAGGTTGCTGAACAAAACACTGCTTAACTTTTGGAGCCATTTTGGTTCAAGATGGCTGCCACAGCTAACTCATAAAACTCAACATTGATTATAACTCAGTCATTCTTTGAGATACTGAGATGAAATTCGGTGTCGTTGTAGCTGAGAGTGTGTTGCTATGCATTCTTAATGCAACTCAAAAATCCAAGACGGCCACCCGAGCTAAAAAGGAAAAAAAATTTTTTTTTTTTTACAAATATTAAGCTAAAATTTGGTGTAGTGGTGGATGAGAGCAAAACCCAACACATAGTAATGTCAAATCAAATTTTGAAAATGACCTCAACATGGCAGTCCCCGTCAAAGTTTCTCCAGGAACTTTCTTATGTATAATAAATATTGTCATGTCACTTCCTCCCAATACGAGGCAAAAGTAAAGCAACAAGTTTCTAGTGCAGAAAATAAAAACACTGCATCAATAAAATGATGCAAAATGCTCAACACCGCAGTCAAACCTACAACAATAGAAACCATTTTCAACACTGCCATGGTGGATGCACGGCTCTCCCTCTGGTGGGTTTCATTTCATCGTTGGTTTAACGACGATGTAGAAAATTCCTCTTAATGCTAAAACTTTAATGTGGTCACAAATAAGACCGAAAGTCTCTACTGTAGTTAACTAATCCCTTCTTGGAATATTGAATGCAAAAATGAAAAGACTTACAGCTTTGTATTTAGTGACCAAGTCATTCTTTTCCTTCGTAATCTTTAAGTTCTTTTCCTCCAGCTCACAGATTGAGAACAGCAGCTGCTCATTCTGCTCGACAGCTCGTTTCAGCTCCTCTTCCTCCCTCATCTCTTCTTCCTCTGTGTGAGCGAGCAGCAGTGACAAAAACCTGACCTGCCACAACTCTTACACACATGCACACGTGCACTTCAGAGAGGGCTTGATATTCCAGCCTGGCAGTCGAGGTTCTGTGATGGAGTCTCATATTGCTATTCTTCCCTTCGGTCTGGAGACTGAAGTCCCCCACCTCACCGCTCTCTCTGTTTTCGTCACATTTGCTAATTTGCCCTTGAAAAAGGAAAATTTTCTAACACTAGTACAAAACATGCACCCACTTTTCCCTCTCTCCCCAACCACGGACCAACTTTTGGACTTCCATCCCCGCAACAATGAAAAGTGTTTCCAGTGACGCTGCACCATTTATAAAAACACATTTGAAAAAAGAATACTGGTAACTTTAGTTTTTACTAGTAATAAGTTCTAGCAATTTAACCCAATGTTAAAGACATATTTTTTAAATAAAATGTCCACTAGATAATGTCCATCCAGCTGTCATCTGTGTAGTTTTAACAAATACAGTATAACCACTTTATATGTGTGGCAAACACAATAAATGCAGTTTCAACACTAAAATATCAACATCTGGAAGATGTCGTAGTAGGGAATGGTGGTGCAGAGGTTAGAGAAGGTTGGCCTAAGATCGGAAGGTTGCCAGTTTGACGCCCCTGACTGACAACCTTAAAATGTGGGTGGGAAAGGTAAAACACTCACACTTTCCTCCACCCTCATTTGCCCCATTCTGGGCCCCTGAGCTTAACCCCCACCATCTGCTCCCAAACAGATCTCTCTTGAAAATGAGTCTTTGTGACTCAATGAGACTACTGGGATAAATAAAGGTTAAATACAATTAAAATATATGCAAAGAAAACCAAATTGACTGTATATAATTGTATTCCTCTTACCATGAAAGGTAGAACCTGGAGCTGTAAATGTCATCAGACCCAAACTGACTGGTAGTTGCTGGTAGAAACTTTGTAGTACATGCTCATTCTGTTCATTGACTAGCTATTCATTAATGCACCATAATACCCATAATGCTCCATTTTGGTACATAGTATCAAAGTCCACCAATAGGGACTTTGCTTTTGCTGCATTTCATTGACCTTAGTCATAACTCAGATCAGGGAATAAACACGATTTAAGCATATTCCAGTTACAAGTTAGAAAACCAGCAGGATTTGGTCATTGTGCTCAACGATGACGAGGTTACCTATACCGTTAGAGATACAAGTCAGTGACTGGATTTTTCTGCATTCTGTGCATTCAAACACTGCATCAACACTTTTACTAATATTGGTTTGAAAGTATGACGTGTGTGACCTGATTGCTGCCATACAAACTGAAGTGGACCATAGGAAGGTGTTTGATTTTTCCGACTTGTACCTCAGAAATTCCAACTTCCGAGTTCAAGTGAATTGATCACTCAGTCAAATTGAAGGGACGATTTATAAACTGATCACATTGTGATGCGTTGGATCTGAGGGAAGAGGAGGCTACCAGAAAAACCTGATAAACCCAAATGAGCTGTGGCCAGAAGGTCGTTGATGCATGCTCCGGCAGCAGCCAAAGGACCCATTGATGATTGAGTCTGTCAAGCTGAAAATGAAAGCCTTTAGGGCTCGACTGTTCCAGTGGTCTTCATAAATCCTTTATTTTATTTTATTTTTATTTTATTTTATTTTTATTTATTTTATTTTAT
>JBBPBX010016998.1:13939-35829 GCA_038048925.1 Garcialebias charrua | reverse complement strand
TTCTGTCCAATGCATTAACTAAAATTAATTACTAAAAAAGTCAACATTTAATTTTTTACTGCAAGACATTCTAAAATACACATGTCTCATAACTTAATGAGATTTATACCCTGTCTAGCCAAAGAAATGGTCACACACTGATATATTGTGGACTGCCTTTAGCTTTGACTATGGCATACATTGTCTGTGGAATCATTTCCGTAAGTTTCTATAATGTCACATTTATCTCTGTCCAGAGTTGCAATAATTTTTCACAAAGACCTTGTATTAATGAGAGGAGATTTGGACCACTGTGCAGAGTCTTCTCCAGCCCATCCCAAAAACTCTCAGTGGGGTTCAGGTCTGGTGGCCAATCCATGTGTGAAAATTATATCCCAGCAGGCAAGGGAAAAAAAACAGTAATGGAAGAACCTGGCCACTCAGTATATTTGTGCAGAGATCTGACCTCATTCTTTTGCACATAACGTTGCAGAACCTGGACCAGACCAACTGCAGCAACCCCAGATCATAGACTTCCCCCACAGGCTTGTATGGTAGGCATAGGCATGATGGTCATCAATTCAGCCACCTCTCCTTACCCTGATGCTCACTCCCCACTATTCTTATAATAATAATAATAAATTCAATTTATACCGCACTTTTCATTAATAAAATCTAAAAGTGCTAGTTTTACCAATATGCTGAACTGTTCTTGACCTGATTGTAGTAGTTTCAACAATCTCCTCAGATGTTTCAGGAAATCAGGAATTCTGGGCAATTATAGACCTATATATAATCGAACATTTATCTTAAAAATTCTAGAGAAAATGGTTGCTGGTCAGCTACATGCTCATCTGCAAAAAAATCTGTTTGAAAAGTTTCAGTCAGGCTTTAGAGCTCAACAGAGCACTGAATCTGCACTGGTGAAAGCTACTAATAATATTCTCAGTGCCTCTGACAATGTGTCTACACTGGTCCTGTTAGACCTCAGTGCTGCATTTGATACAGTTGATCACAATATTCTATTACAGAGACTTGAATATGATATTGGGATTACAGGAATGGCTCTACAATGGTTTTAATCATATTTATTTGATATATTTCATGTTTGTAAATGTAAATCATGAATCTTCTTCAGAACCAAAGTTAGTCATAGAGTTCCTCAAGTATTAGTGCTTGGACAAATATTATTTACTTTGTCAAGTCAGGGTTCTTTATTGTCATTCTCATCACATGTGGTACATGTGATGGAATGAAATTGTGCACACGGGGTCAGTTACATCCAAAAAAAATTAAATTGTAAAAAAAAATATATATAATAAGTTTAAGATATGAATAGAATAGAATAGAATAGAATAGAATAGAATAGAATAGAATTGTATTGACATTGCCATTGCACCAGGGCACAATTACAACGTGATTGAATTACGCACATCCGTCTTAAGATAGGGCGAGTGCACAAAGCCGCAGCAGTAATTAAACTGCGCCGCCACAATCTTGGTTACAGGTGTGAAAACAAAAAGGGGAGAACCATGAGGGTAAACAGTGGTATTACAAAAAAGATATATCACATTTTGTCTTATAGGACACAATATGAGACATCAAAAAACTCTACCAGCAAGCAACAGTTAAGACAAATCACATTTGCATTTGAGATCAAAGCAATGAGTTAAGTCCATGAGCTCTGTTCAGATTAGCCACAGTTCTGATGATGGGACCAGCCAGCCTTATCTGTCTGAGAGCACACAGAAAGTTCTCCGGGGAAGGAAGGGGGAGGGGGGTTGCGACAGAAGGTTCAGTCCTCAGTTGCTCAGACTCAGAAGAAATTTGTAGTCAGCCTGTCCAAGGCTGCTTGGGAAGTCTGATTAGATGTAGCATGAGTTATCTTCAGGTCAGGCTCACAGTGTACTTTCTTGTAACCTTGAGTCCAGATGGGCATCCAAAATCCAATACACTCCAAATTATGAGAAGCTTTCACCGACCCGAGCTATGAGTCCTCCTCCCCCAGATGTGACCCTCCTGGCCGCATACGAGTCCCAAACCTTACCGGTGGTCTGTGGTCCTCAGTGGCCGCCTCCACTTTGCGGTTCAACTCGTAAAGCAGCTGATTCATGGAGGTCACAGCACGGATCAAACTCTCGTTTTGAGAAGGGAGCTTTGACAGGGCGTTGATCACTGCGGAAGTCTTCCTAATTTTCCAATAGAAGATAACTCCACACAAGCCAAAAAGCAGAGCACCTGCTATCATAAATCCAATTATGAATAAATCTTCCACATCTTCGACAGACAGAACAGTCAGGCATAACATCTTCCACTCCCCCCAGGAATCCATGATATATCCAGCTGGATGTGTCTGTGATGGGCAAGCAGGTTCCCCTGAACTCATGAACTAAGAATGCTAAACTAAGAACATGCTAAGCACTAGTAGTACAAAAGCAATACACCGAACGACAGCAGCACGAACATGAGTTCATGTCTTTTCTATGCTTCCATTAGGTAAGAATAAGGGACTGGTAATTTACGACTAAATTTTCCAGTCTTTCGCCCTCCTTATATGGCATTAAACTGGCCTCGAGCTCTAATGTTAAAAACCTTGGCGTTATTTTTGATCCGGACATGTCTTTTATCCCCTACATTATTTTTTTTTACCAGAACAGCTTTCCTCCACCAGCGTAATATCCCTAAGATTAGAAACATCTTGTCCAAAAATGATAAGGAAAAACTGGTTCATGCATTTGTCACGTCTAGACTGGACTATTGCAACTGTTTATTACCTGGGTGTCCACAAATTTATTTAATAAGTCTTCAGCTGAACCTAGCTCCATCTGATATTCAAGATCTTTCAATTATCAGGCTCCTCTCTTGTGGAACCAACTTCCAGTTTCTGTCCATGAGGCTGACACATGGTCCAGTTTTAAGACTGGACTTAAGACTTTCCTTTTTGATAAATCCAATAGTTAGGGTTGGATTGGGTTTCCTGAGCTATTCCTTAGTTCTGCTGCTATAAGCTTAGACTGCTGGAGGACAAACTGACCACATTTCCCCTCTCTGCTGTTGTCTTTACTTGCTCTACCTGTTTGTATTTGTAATTATTTCTATCGTAACATGTGTTTTGTCTTTCCTCCTATAAAAACTACATCTGGACCTGTCATTCTGTGTTTGTTTCTACTTCCTGTCCTCACAATTCCAGCCAGTCAAAGCAGATGTCCGCTCATCCTGAGCTTGGTTCTGCTGGAGGTTTCTTCCTGTTAAAAGGGAGTTTTTCTTTTCCACTGTCTCCTTTGTGCTTGGTCAGGATGGGTGACTGTGATGACTTGAAGCTTCAACACAACCTGTTGCTTCCTTAAATAGATAACTTTTACTTATTGGCTTTTGTATGCATATGAATGTTTTCGTTCAGTGCCCTGAGATGACTTCTGTTGTGATTTGGAGCTACAGGAATAAGCTGATTTGAATGTTTTCTCTGCTTGATGTTGCCAATAGTCCTACCCTTCTGAAGGAGATAAGCATTTACCGGTATTCAGGGGCGCAACTACATATTTTTGAGGTGGATGCGAAAACATCAACGGCGCCCCCCCCCTCTTTTTTTTACCTGCCGCCTCATACAGCTTTCCTCCCTTAGTCATGCACTTAGAAAATACAGTAGCAATATTACAGATTTTTTTATGTTACATATTATATCAGGTGATCATTCCAATCATAAACAAATAAGAAGTTTAATAAAGTAAAAATATATAACAATAGTGGTAATCAGTGCTCAATATTTTATGTAGCAAAAATATGAAATCTTAACAGCCTGGAGTCCATGTCAGAGTTTTAACATTTATGACATTTAAACTGTTACTTTCTGTGAAAGAAGACAATGAAAGATGGTCATCAGAAATTCAAACCATCATGGTATACAGTATAGGTTTTTGTTGCCTCCCTAATGTAATTATTCCTACCTGATGTCATCACTTGTCTCTATCACTGACCTCGTGTCTGTCTCCTTCACCTTTTGTCTGTGGCATTCTGCACTGTCATATGGTCAAAAAAGCATTACATATTAGTTGTAAAAATTACAGATCTTAATACAGTTTTTAAAAATAATGTTTACATGTTATTGCTTGGGATTAAGTAGCTGTTCCCTCACTTCCACCTGCATTAGACCAACCTGTTGCCTTCCCCAGTCTGTCCTGATTCTTCCTCTGTCATCTTCTCTTCCTTCTCTCCATCCTCACAGCTGAATGACATTAATTTTGTGTTAAGTAGGTTTAAAAATACAGCAGTCAAACCACAATAGAAATGAAACTTTAATTTAAATGATCTCCTTGTTGGATAACAGTTACTGACTGGACATTTCATCTGATCTGACTTACCAGATACATCACAACACACACCACTGTAGTGATATTAAATAAGACATTTAAACTCACGTGTCCCTCTGCCAACCTTTTTGAGTCTAAGGCCTATAGTGACACTGAGGACTAATTTGTCTGATACACACATAAACTTGTACAACTCATCTTTAATTAAAGAATCAATAATAATATATGTACATACAGTATGAGTGAATAAATTGCAGCACTGCGTTGGAACATAGCTGGGAACTGCCGCCACAACAGTTTAGCTTTCCTGTGTTAATGTTTCCTGTTTTATTTAGATAATTCTTACACAGTGTGTGGATGTGTGTGTGACATGTATCAAATAAACATATTAAACAAATAATGTCTATAGGGGAGGCAACATTTATTTAACAGCCAAATATGGGACGATTCCTATTAGGCTAGCTTTAGCTAACCTGAATATTTTACAAGCCTCCTGTCCTGCTGAAACACTGACTGTACTTACCTACTATCTTTTAACCACATTGAAAGGCTTTTTTTCAACTTCCTTCTCCCTTTTTCTGTTTTGCGCCCTTTTTTTTCTGCCGCTCCAGTGCACGAGTGAAAAAATAAATAAATAAATAAATAAATAAATAACGCGCCTGTGGGCGCGTGTTCACAGCAGCACCTGTGTGTAGGGAGAGCAGAGAGATAGGAGGAGGGAGGTGAGGGAGCAGGGGGGCGCCTAATCAGTGCTGTTGACCTGTTATTGTCATTTCATGCAGTTAAAGAAAATGTCTGCTAGAAAAACTTTTTTCTAGAGACACTTTTGACGCCCCCTTAAGTCCACCAGCGCCCCCATGCGGTGCATCCATGGCATAGTGCCCATTTGCGCCTCTGCCGGTATTCCAGAACAGGATGTCTTTCCTTGTGGTTGTTCAACAAATGAGAAGCTGCTCTCTGCATCGGTCAGGATTAAATAACTTGTTGCTGCTGAAACATAATCACCCATGCAGATTTTGTTATGGGGGACATCTGCAGCTGCCCAAGGTGGCATAGTTTCAAAGGCGACACGAGTGCCCGGCCTCACCCCACATTTCCCTCCAAAAAAAAGGGAGCAAAAAAACAAAAGTGTTGCCTTTGTACATGTATTTTTGTTCAGTATACCTGCAGGTAAAAGAGCAGTTTTAACTCTGGTTGTAATCCACATTATGCAAGTCCCACAAATATTTTACTCCATCTGATCCCTGCATGGTACCGAGGACTGAGGTCAAAGGTTGAGTTCAGACAGGACCCAATTGATGGAGATGCTGTTGGTATGTAGTCGGCACTTTCTTAAAATCTGCTTCTCCCTCCCTCCTGGACCTTAGTAATCCACTCAAACTCATGTTCAATCTCTAAAGGAAGTTCTGTCAGTGTTTGGAAGATGAATTCAGATTCAGTGGTGTTTAAATCAAACTCTAAACCACATGCCAGAGTTCACAGCAGAGCTCAGTTTGCCCCAGTTTCTATAAAAATAGCAACATAAAAATAACTTTTCTTAGAGTTTTTAAAAATCAAGTAGCAAGATGCTGCCATGCGTAAACCAAAGGTGGCAACAAAAAATAAAAAATAAAGTCAGCCTTCAATAAAACTTAAACTACAGTCATAGAAAGTGGGTTGTACAGATTTAAAGGGTTGGAATTGTAGTAGGAGAGATCAGATTTACTCATCAGTTTATACACTAGATGTAAGAATGAGCAGGTTATACCTGACACAACCTTATCAACAATTATTTCACGAGTTCTCTCTTTTTCAAGGATTGACAAACTAATTGTCTGATCTCATATTTAGAGATATTGAGCAGAAATGTGGTGTGGTGGTAGCTGAGAGCATTGCCCCAAAAATACTGAATTCAAATAAAAAAATCCAAGATGGCCACCAAAGCTACATTTAAATGGCTTTAACTCGGTTATTTTTATACATATAACTGAAATTTGTTGTGGTTATAGCTGAGAACACAAAGAGAATATGCAAACTTCACAGGGGGCAGCTGTGGCTGAGTAGAGCAGTGGTACCCCAATGCAAAAGTTGGGGGTTCGATTCCACCAGTCACATGCCAAAGTGTCCCTGGGCAAGATGCTAAACACCTCAATACCTCCGATGTGTGTCCCATCAGTGTATGAATGTGATAAAAGCACTGATTAATCTTGTACAGATCTAGTAGAGTGCTGTATGAATGGGTAAATGAGGGCACAGATTGTGTTGTAAAGAGCTTTGAGTATCTTGATCAGATAGAAAAGCATTTTATAAGTACAGTCCATTTACCATTTACACAGAAATATATGTGTGTGTGGGGGGGAGGGATGAATAGATATGTAGCCTATATGTATACTGTATTTCTGTGTGAACGTTGCATATTCTCGTCATGTTTGCGTGGGTTTTCTCTGCATACACCAGTTTCCTCCCACTGTTTAAAAAACATGCATGTTAGCCTGCCGTTGGGCCCATGCTGCCCTTGCCAAAGAGATCCGTGATCTCAGCAGAATTTGCCTGGTCAAATATGGTGGTCACCAGCTTGGATTTTGACCTGGCAACCCACTATTTGATGGCGACTTTTCTTACACTTCAATGTGGCCAAATGTCAAAATGTAAGTCGGTACCTCGCTTACATTTATGACGACTGCCATCTTGGATTTTGACGTGGCATCCCAATTTTTTATGGTACCCTTTCTTACACCTAGATGAAGACCTACACCAAAATGAAAGTCAGAACTTTGCTTATTTTTCAACTTATCCAGCTTGCACGATGAATGAATGGACGAATAGTCCATGTCCCCTCTTCGCTCCACAATGGAGGACAAAAAAGTAACATTGGTATTTGCTTCTTTTCAGCACCAAATTTTTGTACCAAACCATTACAAGACTACGACCCTCATACCATCACAGACATCCATTATCTTTTACCCACTTCTTCCATTTGGGGTCGTGGGGGGTCGCCGGTGCCCATGTCCAGCAATCACTGTGCGAGGGGCGGGGTACACCCTGGACGGGTCGCAAGCTTCTACTTCCGCTCTCGGCAGGGACTGGTCGCATTTCCTTTTGCTCCTACATCTCCCTGCATTCCCTCCCCCGCTTCTGCATTTGTCTCGTCTATAACTCTTCAGCGCTCGCTCGAACCAATTTGGAATGGAATTATGTGCGTGGACTGTCTTCTGGGCCATTTCACTTATCGATTCTATCGACAACAATAATTTCTGCGAAGCGCTCCGGCCGGGGAGAGCCAGGGCGCCCTATCGACATGCAGGCGGTGAGCTGCATTATGGACTCTATGAGCAGGCTAATGCAACTGTCCGCTCTTTCTGTCGGGGACGTGGAATCTCTGTGTTTTATTGGGACACCGGAGGCTCATGCCACTGAAGGGCTGAGGGGGACCGCGGCGATTGGCGTGCTGACGAGGACCTCCGCTCAGCGAAAATGCTTTGATCCAGGCTATGAAGGACCTTCCCAGCTGTTTGTGCGGGCTGTGTCACACGGTGAGAGAAGCGGTGGCTGCCGCGGACCTGCAGTGTGAACTGTGGACTCGTTTACAGCGCTCGGATTCAAACAGAGCACATATGGAGGAATCTTTTAGCTCGGAACCTGACACGAATTCGGCGATTTGGACCCAGAAAACAGAACCTGGACTTAAAGACCGCAGTACAAAGAACACTGTGGGCTGACTGGAAAATAAAGCAACTTATCTAATCTGGCCTCTGGCCTTGGAACTGTTGAAGGCTACAAATCTTCTCCTAGACTGGGAGCTGAAGGAACCCGCTGCCTCCTACCCCTCCCCCAGAGGTTTCTGTGTGCATTCTTGGTTTGAGCCGAGCTCTGAGACCAGCGAACTGTTTCTTATCTAGAATTGTTACACACAGACTGTTCCCTCCCGCCTGCCGTCATAAATGCATCTTGTCCTGTAACTAAATGTGCTTATTTGATATGGTTTTTACTGATTCACGCGGTGTCTTGAAGACAAAACGTGATTCATCTTTTTTTAATATCAACGCTGTAAACCCCGTGTCTTATCCTGTTTTCCTGCTTTTGACCTTCATCTGGGGACAGATTGGGCCTGGCCGCGCTAAGAGTTATCATGCTTTGTTCAGCTGCAGCTTGTTTGCACTCATTCTATCTCCTGGATGTCTGAAACTACATATTTACGTTGTACCGATGAAAATTGATGCAATGTTAATAAACCTTCTTGATTCTTGATTCTTGAGAAGTTCATCAGGAACACATAGAGACAAACGACCATTCACTCTCTCACTCACCCATAGAGACAATTTAGTTACCAATCAGTCTAACATGCATGTTTTTGGTCTGTGGGAGGAAACCGGAGCACCCGGAGAAAACTCACGCATGCACAGAGAGAACATGCAAACTCCACCCAGAAAGGCCCCTGGACCGAGATTTGAACCAGGGACCTGCTCGCTGAGAGGCAGCAGCTCTACCAGTTGCGCCACCGTGCTGCCCACGACCCTCATACCGAGACACAGTACACAATCATAGCTTACGTGTACTCTTAAGGCTGAGTTAGACTTTCGCTTTGGTCCGCAGGCTGGAGCGCGCGCGCCGCGCGTGCACTCAGCCGTGCGGCGAAATGCGTTTACAGTGTCGCCTCTGTGTTTATGGTTGACGCACGGCGGCGCATGGCAAAGTGCTGTTCTTTTACGGACCAGCAGGAGGCAGTACCCTCTAAAACCTGTGCATATGTTGCAAGAAAGGTGTAGAAGAAGAAATCTACCGTAGAAGAAGAACTGTTTGAAATCACACAACAAAAACAAATAGCTTTCTGCTCGCGTGCTGAACTGTTGTCTTTATTTGCGGCTTTAATGCATGGAGTCAGCGGAGGAGAAAGCGATCACGTGACTTTTGGCGAAAAAACAAAAGAAAAGTCCGACTCCAGATCAGGAATGAAGGAGAATTTAATACATTTTGTGTCACAAAACATTCCTCCATGCGTCGCGACTCCGTCTCCACGACCACAGCGGCGCAAACAGCTGCAGGCTCCGGCGTGAAGAGGGTGAAGGCTGTCGGTGGGGACCTGTCAATCAAATCGTAGCGCCCACCGCGCGCGCAGAGGCTTGCGGAGTTTCAAAAATTCAGAGGTGCACGTCACGCGCTAATCCCACGCGCGGGGCCAACGCGCAGGGGCGGGGACTGTGAAATTGCGTCACTTTTGGAGCGCGCACCCTCGCGCGCTGCGCGACGCGTCAAGTATGAATCTAGCTTTAGTGGCAGTTCATTCATCAGTGGTGCCTTGGTTGAGCCCCTTCTTCTGCGACAACCTTTTGCAGTGAAAATGTGCAAAAACTTTTAATTGAGCTTCTCAGATAAAAAAACATGAATATTTGCTGTTGCCTAATACTAACCACCAAAGGTATTTCAAGTGTGAGCATTTATGCCAAAAGACGAAATAAGAAAAGACAAGAAGTCGTGGAGACTGAACGCAAACAGCTGATTAAAGTCAACAACAGCCACTGGTTCTTAGTTCCACAACTGATTTAAAGTCCAAACTCAGGCAGTCCTCTGGAGCTGGCTAGGATAATAAGAGTGTTGAAGATTAATTAGAACCGCTTCATCCTTCTGACGTGGAAAACAGAGCTCACCATAACTCACAAAGGCATTCATCTTCCTTAACAATGCAACCCCTTCATGCTGGTTATTAATAGTCACATTTGATTTATTTTGTGCAGCAGAATCTCTGGACGTGAGCACACTTTCCACAACAACCAGCGGCTCCTTCACGGACCAGCTGCACGGCTGCATGCCTTGACATTTCAAACCAAAATCAGTCTTTTTTTTATTTTCCTTTCTCTCTAAACAAGAATCTACAAGAAGTTTTTGGCGTGTCATTCATCGGAAAGAATGGATCTGGAAAAACAGATAGAAGCTTATCTTCCACAGCGAGTCAGGTTAATTGGAAAGCATCGTTAGAGAAAAAGCCTGTTGCTGCTTGAGTTCTGCTCTCTGGAAAAGAGCTGTCAGCTCCAAACAATCCCTGCCGTTCAGTGAGAAAATGAAGCCAGTGAGTAATAGTAATCTCTCTTTCCTCCGGATATACAGGTAATTGTCATGTTGTCAAAAAAAGATTTAGGACACGTGTGCCGTAAGGATTAGCCTCGTCCTTTACCTGTGCTCAGTTTGAACACAGTACCTGTCAGGACAGGTACTGCATTAATCTGCAGAGCGACTCAAGAAAATAGGATAAGATGCCAAAAGAAGACAAATGGGACACATATTCCTTCCTGAGGGGAGTGGGGCAATAAGTGTGTATTTGCTGGGTGAGTGGGGTCCTTCATGATGCAGGTGGCTCTCTTCCTGCATCTGGAGGTGTAGACGTCTGTGATGGTGGGGAGACTGACTCCAACATCTTCTGTGCAGCCTTCACCACTCTCTGCAGATATTTTCTTTCAGGAGAATTGTTAATTGAATTTTGAGCTTGACTCCATGCCAGTTGAGTTACTGTAGGACTGGGGTGTGTTGGGAATAAAATAACCTTTGATGATAATGGGAAATAACATAATATTCAACTTCAACTTTATTATAGGTCCTCGGGTCCCCGAGGGGCAATTCATTTACAGCAGTTAATGGTAATAGTAGTGAGACAACCAACAAATTCATTCATACAAACTAAAATATTAAACAGGATAAAAGAATTAAAAGAATAAAAGAATAAAAAAGTACCTCCATTACAGATTAAGATACAAGATAATAATAATAATAAAAATGAATTTAATTTATAACGCACTTTTCATTAATGAAAATCTCAAAGTGCTACAAAGTGCAACAAAGAGACATTTCAGAGGGTACAACTTAAAAAGAGCAAATAGTTAATCCTTAAAAACTTATAAGATTCAAGATAAGAATACATAGGAATGAGATAAACTTTAAAACAATTTTTTGTTTAAAATCCAATGACTGAGGGGATGAAGGAGTTTTTTAATATAATGTTTAATTATGAATTATGGAAATAGATCATATAAAGATGGCTAAAATTTATGTTAGATGTGGCCATAAGCCGATAATATCTTTTCAAGGACTGCTAACTTTAAACTTTAACTGCTAACTTTAACTTTAAGTCTGGGCCTCCTTACTTAGGCTGCTACCCCCGCGACCCAACCTCATTGTCAGTGGAAGAAAATGGATGGATGGATGGATGGATGCTAACTTTAAAATCAAACCATGACACTTTCTGCTGTCAGTAGGAAAATAGTGCCTTATTTCTAATGAGGCCTTTAATGACAAACAAAACATCAAAAAGGTTCATGTTCAGGTAAATTTGAGTGTTTGTGGGGATTGTACTGTAAAATAATTTCTAATGAGTAAAAGTGTGGCTTAATAGATCAGAGCAACCCTGGCTCTTAGTGGAGCAATCTAAAAACCTGATAATGTGCCAAGTTACCAAGGGAATAATCAAGATTTTCACAGCCTTTGTGAGATTATGTGTGGCTTGGTGCTGATTATGGGTCATATACTCAAAGGAAAGAGATGACAGCTCATGTGTGCCTGATAGATGGAACAGATACTTCAGAGAGTCTGTAAGGTGTTTATTGGACAGGAATTGAAAACAGGAAGTGTCACTGAGTGGGAAAAAACAGTCTATAAATGTTTGAGAGACTTGAGACATGTCAGAATAGACCTTTTACCAGTTGACGTCATCACGCAAAGCTCGCCTGAAATGAGCGTTCTGATTGGACGGCAAAAAGCCGAAACCGGATGTTGGGGGTAAGTTAGGAAGGAGCCAAGTAGCTTTACTGATGGCGAGTAGTAATTTAGAAGCTTGTTTTCTTAAAATACTGTAGTGGACAACAACTGGTCAAAATGCCTGAACATTGTGCCGCGGATACGAGAGGAGGTGATTGTGTGCGCTGATGGAAAATGGGGAAATCCTTCAGGCTTTTTGCGAATGTCCAGCAGGGTGAGTCGTTGTGTGTCGTTGTCAACAACCTGTACTGTATATCCAAGCGTCAGAAATAAATGTTTTAAATTTCTCACACCAATACTTCTGATATTTAGACTGGTTTGGTTATTGTTACAGGTTTAACATCTTCTGTTATAACTAGCGCCATGTCTTCATAGCACAGTATGTAAACAAAAACATGACATTTGAGTCAGTCACACAATGTTCACAGCGTCCTTATTTCTTATTTGATTTCTGTAAACTATGTCTTAAATACAACCTGAGACAATTGGTGATGTTGTGATGTAAAAAATAAGAACTATCCCAAGAGATACATTTATTAGCTTTCCTGGGAAAATTTAATTATCTTTGATAACGTATTTACTATTGCACTTTTGACACGCTGTTTATACAGCTTACACTTTATTAGATGTAAAATGTGTGAAAATCTTAAATATATTACAAACAATATATTTTGCATGTGAATTCCATAATGACACATACAATATGGTTGTATATTGTGTTTGTGATTGTTTTTGCAGACAAGGAGGTGGCTGCAACCATGCTGGAAATACATTCTAAACCAACCTGCACCCAGTTACCTTGTACATGGAAGGGACCAGCCCAAAAACGAACTGCACCTGCTACTTGGATGAGCTGCAAGTTTTAAAGTGAGTTTAATCAGTGTTCCTGAAGAAATTTCATATTACGCTTATAACACAAATACCCAGAAAGGTGACTTTCAGTCAAACTTCACCAACAACTGGAATAATACAATATCACTTATTTTGTCTTATTCCAGTCAAAAAACTATTCAACATTGTACAATTGTAGTTTATTGTATTGTGTTAATTATAGTTGTTTTCTAGTGGCACTAGATAAGAAATAAATGCAATGACATATGTACGGTTTTAAATGTTTTCTACAATTGTAAGATCTGGAATAGTTTTTGGACATTTTTTTTTAAAACACTTCTACAAACAGATTTGCTAATATCTGTTTGATATCAACTGTGGGGATATGTCCCACTTGGGTTGCCGTAGCTAGTATAGACTGAGCATGCGCAGAGTGTGTGTTTAGTTATGAACTGAGCGTGACACGAGACATTAACATGTCGTGCTGTTAGCTGTTCAATAAAGCTGAGTTTGCCAAGCTACCTCGTGAGCGCGGTGGCACAACTGGTAGAGCTGCTGCCTCTCAGCGAGAAGGTTGCCGGTTCAAATCCCGGTCCGGGGCCTTTCTGGGTGGAGTTTGCATGTTCTCCCCGTGCATGCGTGGGTTTCCTCCGGGTACTCCGGTTTCCTCCCACAGACCAAAAAACATGCTTGTTAGGCTGATTGGTGACTCTAAATTGACCCTAGGTGTGAGTGTGAGAGTGGATGGTTGTTTGGTGTGAGTGAGACAGGTCCCTCTTGTAAATGAGTCCCCGTGACTCAACGAGGCTAGCCTGTATAAATAAAAGGTTGAATGAGTGAGTCCACCGCCTGTTCTTCACAGAAGCAGCCGTTCATTACATGGTGTCAGAAGTGGCCGACAGGACGCCTTACTGAGTGAGTAAATGGCAAAGTTCGGTCCACCAGAACCCTTTGACTTCTTGCGCCCGGCAGAATGGCCGATGTGGTGGCGTCGCTTTGATCGCTACAGAATAGCATCAAAGCTGGACAGAGAGAGTGGAGAGGTACAAGTCAAAACGCTTCTTTATGCCCTGGGAAGAGAGGCAGAGGCTATTTACAACTCGTTTGTGTACGAGAGAGTAAATGTGGCGGCTGATGAATATGAAGAAATCGCGGAGACACATACTGAGCTAGATTACACGACGGTAATGGCGAAATTCAGCTGAAGGAGTCCTATCGGGCCTTTTTGGCCTGTGGGACCCCGGAAGCAGCTGATGGGTACTGGCAGTCCAAGTGGCATGCATCTCGGGTAGTCACTCAGGCAAAAACTCGGGCATGGGAGGAGTTCGAAGAGGCCATGGAGAATGACTTCTGTATGGCTTAGAGGCAATTCTGGTCCACCATCTAGCGTCTCAGTGGGGGGAAGCGTTACGCCACCAACACCATTTATAGTAGGGGTGGTTTGCTATTGACCTCAACTCGGGATGCCGTGGGTCGGTGGGCGGAATACTTCGAAGACCTCCTCAATCCCACCGGCATGTCTTCAACTGAGGAAGCAGAGCCTGGGGACTTTAGGTCGGGCTCTCCAATCTCTGGTGCTAAGGTCACCGAGGTGGTTAAAAAGCTCCTCGGTGGCAGGGCCACAGGGGTGGATGAGATTCACACAGAGTTCCTTAAGGCTCTGGATGTTGTGAGGTTGTGTTGGCTTACACAACTGCAATATTGCGTGGACATCAGGGGCAGTTCCCTTAGATTGGCAGACTGGGGTGGTGGTCACCCTATTCAAAAAGGGGGACCATAGAGTGTGTTCCAACTACAGGGGGATAACACTCTTAAGTCTCCCTTGTAAGGTCTATTCAGGGGTTCTGGAGAGGAGGGTCTGTCGGTTAGTCGAACCTTGGATTCAGGAGGAGCAGTGCGGTTTTCGTCCTGGTCGTGGAACACTGGACCAGCTCTACACCCTCAGCAGGGTCCTGGAGGGTGTGTGGGAGTTTGCCCAACCAGTCTACATGTGCTTTGTGGACTTGGAGAAGGCGTTCGACCGCGTCCCTTGGGGAGTCCTGTGGGGAGCCCTGTGGGAAGGTACTCCGGGAGTATGGGGTACCAGGCTCTTTGATATGGGCTGTTAAGTCCCTGTACGACCGGTGTCAGAGCTTGGTCTGCATTGCCGGCAGTAAGTCGGGCTCGTTCCCAGTGAGAGTTGGACTCCGCCAAGGTTGCCCTTTGTCACTGATTCTGTTCATAACTTTTATGGACAGAATTTCTAGGCGCAGCCAAGGGGTTAAGGGGATCCATTTTGGTTGCCTAATGGTACGTCCACACCTAACAGCGTTTAAACTGCAGGAGCATCCAGTTTACATGCAAAGTCAATGGGGGACGCGCCTCCAGGCGCGTCTTGGCGTCGGGCGTCACGTGCGTCACGTGCGTGTTGAGCGTGCTGGAAAGCGTTTTCCGTGCACGTGAACCCGCGTCAGCCTCCAAAGCACGCCTTGAACATGTTGATGATTTCGCCGTTCAAACGTTCAAACGCCGTTCAACTCTCCCTGATTGGTTGATCAGGGAGAGTCGGGGGGAGAGTCCCTATGTGACGCGGAAACGAGGGGACGGGTATTGCGCAACTATGTGACGTATTGTTTGTGGGACACAGAAAAAACCTGCGAAGTCGTGTACTATGGAAGAGAAACTCATTGTAGCTGTGTGTTCGCGACAAGTCCTTTACGACCAGTCAAGTCTGCTCTACAGAGACAGAAATAAAAAGCTCCTTGCCTGGCGGAGTGCAGTGAGGAACTCGGTATACCGGTAAGCTCCTCCCACCCCCCCGCCGCCACACTGCCGCAGCTTCGCGTTCTGGTCTGGACACCACTGTGGGTCCAGTGCGTCCACTTGCGTGCGTGACGAGCTTTTTTGAAGTTGAAACGCTGTTTGGTGTGGATGTACCATTAGGATCGCTTCTCTATTTTTTGCAGATTATGTGGTCCTATTGGTTTCATCAGGTCGTGATCTACAGCTTTTGCTGGAGCAGTTTGCAACCGAGTGTGACGCGGCTACGGATGCACGATCCACATTTTCTTATTTCTGATCCGATCCCGATACTTAAATCTTGATATTGGCCGATACCGATCCAATTCCGATATCACCATTATCATTTTTTTTCATTCATTCAACCTTTATTCAGGAAGGTTAATCCAATTGAGCCTCGATGACTCATTTACAAGAGAGACCTGGCTACAAACAAAGAATGATGACAACGGCAACAGTAGATTTTCCTTGGACAATCAACAATAGAGAGAAATAGTTTTTTTGTTTTATTGTTTTAACAAGTTAAAACAAAGATGTCAAAGTAGAAAAACAGACAGATTACAAGGCAAATGTAGAAAATCAAAAACAGGAACATGTCTGCATTGGTCCCCGCCAGGATTCCAACAGATTCTTAAAGCCATTTAGAGAGGTCAAGGTCGAGAGCTTCAGATCTTTATAAGATATTCCAGGAAGCAGGAGCGGAGTAGGAGAAGGCCCTTTTGCCAAGCTCAGTCTAGATGAGGCTGTAATAATAATAATAATAATAATAATGTCACATTTTTGTCATCTGTGTATGTTTCCATACAAGACAAAATTTGACTCTGCATTTAACCCAATCACCACCAGGTGGGGCAGTGGGCAGCTATAGAAAGTGCGCCGGGGAGCATTTGGGATGAGGTGTGCTGCTCAAACACACCACAAGTTATGCCGTGACTGGGGTTCAATCTCCTCTCAAGTACAATGTGTACACATATGCATGCATGTCCAAAAAGGCAACTTGAGGTAAATTTTATTAATGTTGGATAAGTTTCAAAGTCATGGTTAAATTCTGCTAACACAAAACATGTTTTTTTTATTTATTCCTAGCTTAAAAGTTGATATTAAAGTGATTCATTTAAGTAATTGTTTGTTTAAAGTTATTTAATATTTTTTTAAATAATGGGGTGATATAAGATTTTTTTTCTTCTTTCTGCACTCTTTTTATTCATTGTTTGCTTTCTGATGAATTTGTTTTATTTTGTCTCTTTTAAATTAATGAATAAATTAATTAAATAAAATATTAAATAGCTTTACATCTGCTAAGTTCATAGCATACGCCAACACAGACATGTTCCTGTTTTTAGTATTTTACTTTGTAGCTGTTTATGTTTCGTTTTTTATACAGTTTTCTTGTAATTTTTAAATAATATGCTTTATGATTGTTTACTGTTGTACTGATAAATATCTCCTGGAGGGTAAACTATATCTTGGACTGTGGTCAAGTTAGTTTTACGTTGGACAGTTGAGCTCTGTGGCTTCAGCGGGACGCCACTCTCGCTGAACTGAAACACAGGCATCCCGACCCGGCCAGCCACGTCCCCATCTCAGTGGAGGGACAGGCTGAGAGTGAACGCCCGCCCCTGATTGAACAAGAAAAACACACCGCTGAAGCCACAGAGCTCAAATGTTCACCAAGAAGTGAGCTCCGTGGCTTCAGCTGTGTGTTTTTCTTGTTCAATCAGGGGTGGGCGCTCTGATTTCGGTCAGCCGCTCTCAGCCTGTCCCTCCACCGAGATGGGTCATTTCTAGCAATAGAAACAAGCGACCAGCTCCATGAAAATGAGCCCAAAACAAGTGACTGTCTCTTTGAAAACAAGCCCAAAACAAGCCAGACTGAGTACTCACTCAGTCCTCACGCTGTAGCTGGCTGCAAACTATGAAATGGATTTCCTGAATTTGAGGCGGGTCTTGTTACTCTAGGTTCATGAGACACGCCTCCGTTCTGGAAATCCATTCCATAGCTTGAAGCCAACGTGCATCATGGATCAGAAATATTGGCAGATTGGACAAAAAAATCTCATTCATTCAACCTTTATTTATACAGGCTAGCCTCGTTGAGTCACGGGGACTCATTTACAAGAGGGACCTGTCTCACTCACACCAAACAACCATCCACTCTCACACTCACACCTAGGGTCAATTTAGAGTCACCAATCAGCCTAACATGCATGTTTTTTGGTCTGTGGGAGGAAACCGGAGTACCCGGAGGAAACCCACGCATGCACGGGGAGAACATGCAAACTCCACCCAGAAAGGCCCCGGACCGGGATTTGAACCGACAACCTTCTCGCTGAGAGGCAGCAGCTCTACCAGTTGTGCCACCGTGCTGCCTATCTGAGGCCGATATAGATACCGGATCGGATCGGCCCCACCCCAAGACACGGCCGGGATGAGGATCAGTTCCTCCAAATCCGAGGCCATGGTCTTGAGCCGGAAAAGGGTAGAGTGCCCTCTCCGGGTCGTGGAGGAGGTCCTGCCCCAAGTGGAGGAGTTTAAGTATCTCAGGGTTTCAATCATGAATGAGGGGGAAAATAGAGCGTGAGATTGATAGGTGGATATGTGCAGCATCGGCAGTGAAGCGGGCGCTTTATCAGTCTGTCGTGGTGAAGAAAGAGCTGAGTCAAAAGGCAAAGCTCTCAATTTACCGGTCGATCTATGTTCCTACCCTCATCTATGGTCATGAGCTTTGGGTAGTGACTGAAAAACGAGATCTCAGATACAGGCGGCCGAAATTAGTTTTCTCCACAGGGTGTCTGGGCTTTTCCTTAGAGATAGGGTGAGAAGCTAGGTCATCCAGGAGGGACTCAGAGTAGAGCCGCTGCTTCTCCACATCGAGAGGAGCCAGTTGAGGTGGCTCGGGCATCTGGGTAGGATGCCCCCTGGACGCCTCCCTGGTGAAGTGTTCTGGGCACGTCCCACTGGGAGGAGACCCAGAGGAAGACCCAGGACACATTGAAGGGACTATTCTTGGCTGGCCTGGGAACACCTTGGGATTCCTCCAGAGGAGCTGGCCCAAGTGGCTCGGGAGAGGGAAGTCTGGACCTCCCTACTTAGGCTACTAGCCTACTACCCCCGCAACCCGACCTCGGATAAGCGGAAGAGAATGGATGGATGGATGGATAGATATAGATGGATGGATGGATGGATGGAGTAGAAACTCTTTTTTATGACTGTTTAATTTAAGGAAGTTTGATGTGAACCAGTTTTTTTACGTCAGCTAAGCAGAAAGTGTGGGAGGAGGGTGGAAGTGAAGAATTTGGTGAGCTGGACAAGAAGACCTGGGTGTCATCGGCAAAGCAGTAGAACTGAAAATCGAATTCATGAAAAATGTTGCCAAGGGAAGAAGTTAGGTGAAGGAAGGTTCTACATCAACTGATTATCTTTTGGAGTCACGCCTATTCAATATGGTCACCACAGCTAATTCAACTTAGCAAACACAAAAACAGCTATAAGTCGATTAGTTTTACGGATATTAAGCTACACTTTGGTGTGGTAATAGCTGAGTGAGCCTGCAGCTTTCCACCTGGTTTTTGTTGCTTCAGTGAACATTCTTCCTGCTTTTCTTCACTCACTGTTGTGATTTTACTTTCAACAAGGAGCATTTAGACTATTAAAACCTCACGTGTGCTAACTGCTCCCAGATGACTGGGCTGCAGGGTGAAGCCCGGCCTCTGGCTGAACTCTGGACAGCCAGCCTTTGATCAGCCAGCCACCTCACAGTTCACCTACACTCATGTGGTCAACTGACTCCGGGTCAGGTCCATTAATGTCAGAATATAAATCATGCCATAGATGTTTTTTGTTGGTAATTACAATGAAGATGTAAGTTGCTCCTTTTGTTTCATGCTATAATTTGTCTTTTAAAGATGGAGATAGTTGGACCACAACTCATCTCAATTAAACTTTGTTGCAATAGAATATAGCACTGTATCACAGGAAGGTAATTTGGCATCTTCTAGGATGAAAATTAAATTTAAAAAAATTATCAGGATGAACCACATAGAGCCTCATCAAAGAGAAGTTCTGCAGTGTTTCATGTCTTTATTGGTGGATTCAGCTGTGCAGCTGAGAAACCATCAAGGGCGAAGGGAACAAAAGGACAGATTTTCATTCATACAATGAAGAAACCATCAGGGCAAACATCTTGTCGATGATAAAGTTGCTTTAGTGGCTCTGACGATAAAACAAATTTATGACATCAAACAGCGCATTCCATCAGAAAAGACCAAACAACTTCACACGTACATGCATCAGGGTATTCACATGTACACAGGCCCGGATTATCAGATGGGCCAACTGGGCACAGGCCCAGGGGGCCACGCCCACCATGGGGCCCACCGCAGGGAGCCCACTGCAGTTTTGGGGAAGAAAGAAAATAAAATATCCTTAGATTTTAAATACGACAGCCACAGAGATAACCAGTAAGATCCACGCTCTTCCTGTTATTTTTATTTATTTATTTTTTTATCTTCACTGAGTTGGAAACCATAGTAACATGCCGCGCCGCTGGCCCGCCCCCTAACCGAGTTTATAAAACAGGTAGCACTGCGTTGATCGGACTGTGTGAGTTGTCGTATCTGAGAAGCAAAAATGAGTGAGAGTAAGAGAAGTGGTTTCCAAAAACGAAAGAGAAAAAGAGAAAAAGAAGAGAAGGAGACGTGTTTATTAAAAAGTATGCCATCTATTCATACATTCTTTGCAAAACGTTTGGAGGAAAATCCGGAGAAGGAAGAAGTCGTTGTGGAGGATGCTGACGGTGAGCAAACTAACATGAGTCCGGAGGAGGAGGCTATTGCTAGCTGCACAACACAACCGCTTGAACCTAGCTGTAGCAGCGCCGCCAGTTCAGATTGGTTTTATCGGGTGTGCGACCCAGCATTGTGGGGGACAGTCGATGAAAAGGCTCGCGCTGTCCTTATCGATCGTGGAGCTGCCAGTTTTCATAATCGGGCGGCCAGATATCCAGCTTTTTTTTTTTTAAGCTAGAAATTAGAAGATTTTGAGCTAACCAGCAACGTTAGCTTGGAAGCGTTGCCTTCTACAAATGAACCCAACCTGAGCTAACAACGGCAGCTAACTTTACTGAAGAAATGTCTACGGTAGAAGAGCTAACAAAACAAGGAATGCTTCAAGTACCAAGAGTCTGAGCTGGTGAGGGTGCTGGACTTTGAGGACTTGGTTTGTGACTTTGCAAAGAAAAATACCAAAAAGAAGAACTTCTAAAGGTAAGAGCCACCGTGCTTTCTGTGAAATGAGTACCGTAGTCCAATGTAAACTGTTATGACTGTGCACATAGCTGTGTTATGTGATGGAATCATTATATCTTCAGTCGTAACATTTGAGAAGTGCTTTCTGCTTGAGTGATTTTCAGTGAACACTTTATTGTCATAAGCTTTAGCCATGCACTGGCTTGTGACAATTTATTTCATTTAATTGTTGTTGTGTGATTTATGAGTGAGATGGCAGTACTTGGTATTCATTTTTGACCAATAAGCAGTGGCGCTCCCAAGTGGGGACCCGGGGTGGCATGACAATCCCTGGAATTGTGTTCAGTTGATAGAAGACATACAGAGCCATCTTCTGCAATTAAAACATACGTGTAAAACCCAATAAATGTGAGTGTGTGTTGTGTATGTGTGTTTGTGTGTGTGTGTATAAATATATATATAGTAAAATGGGTGTTAGGTTAGGGAGGGGGCCCTGTGAGCTTCGGTGCCCAGGGGCCCCTGGGGTTGTTAATCCGGCCCTGCATGTACAGTTTTAAGCTTACAGTTTAACACAACAGAAACAATAAAATAGTTAAGAAGGAAGCATTTGCAAAGAGACTTTTTGGATAAGCATTAATGTATAGCAACTTAAAACTATATTAATTTGTTTACCATACATGAGAACTGATATTTTCCTCACTGTAAACAATAAAAACATTTAAAACTCAAACTCATAAAAGTAGTATAATCAATTGTTGCATAATTTGTATGCTCTTGGTCCAAGTGACTGAAATTACTCTTTGGCATGACTACACCAAGTTTAGCTGAATATCTGCATAGAATAAAAGTTATAGTAATTTTTGTAGACATAGTATTGACTTCTTTTGCTTTCTGTAGCCTAACCCTGAAACTAATTCTAAACCAAACCGCTAACCCAAAAATTAAAATCTACTGAATCAAGACTGGGCCTCAGCCCCTTTGAGGTCCTAACAAGGTGGTTAAACCAGGGAAAATTCCCCAAAACTAA
>JBBPBX010016998.1:0-12192 GCA_038048925.1 Garcialebias charrua | reverse complement strand
GGAGGAGCTGCTCCAAGTGGCTGGGGAGAGGGAAGTCTGGGCCTCCCTACTTAGGCTGCTACCCCCGCGACCCGACCCCGGATAAGCGGAAGAAGATGGATGGATGGATGGATGGTAAGCAGGCTAATCCCTCTGAAATCACAGATCTCTTCTGAAAGGGAGGCAAGGCTCTGAAGGCAGCACGTTAAACAAGTACTCCGATATATTTTTTGAACAGGGTCCATTTCTATCCCTAATGAGCAACACACAGCTAACATGCTTCTTTTCTGATTTAATATTCATTCATTCATTCATTCAACCTTTATTTATACAGGCTAGCCTCGTTGAGTCATGGGGACTCATTTACAAGAGGGACCTGTCTCACTCACACCAAACAACCATCCACTCTCACACTCACACCTAGGGTCAATTTAGAGTCACCAATCAGCCTAACAAGCATGTTTTTTGGTCTGTGGGAGGAAACCGGAGTACCCGGAGGAAACCCACGCATGCACGGGGAGAACATGCAAACTCCACCCAGAAAGGCCCCGGACCGGGATTTGAACCGGCAACCTTCTCGCTGAGAGGCAGCAGCTCTACCAGTTGTGCCACCGTGCTGCCCAGGCAACATGTTAGTTTGTGGGTTGGAGGACGTTCACCAAGTATTGACAAAAGGTGGCCCTTGGATAATTTCTATCCCTCTTAACATCCATCCTTCTTTTATCTTTATAGGTAGTCCTCGACTTACGACAGTCTCGAGTTACGACGTTTCGTGGTTACGACATGCATCTCCATTTAAAAAAGTACATAATAATTTTAAAAAAATTATTTTGAAAGGCAGAGTTCCGGTTTTCCTTCCGATTTGACTGCAGAAACAGCGGAGTAGTGGCTTTGGACCGGAGGAGCACCGAGCTAACATGCTAACAGGCCTTTTTTTAATTTTTATTAACAAACAGGCATTGTAATTAACAAACAACACCACAAAAACAGTAACGAAACATGTAAACAAAGTCTGTTGTAAAACAAGCAGGACAAATTATATATTATAAACAGAGATACTATTTAAAAACAGAAAATAAAATGAAAACTTAGTCAGAGGATTCGGGAAAAAATAATTTGTAATTGGAAAGAACCAAATTAGCTTTTTTGTTATTAATCAATTTAAGGGAGTCAATCAAAAAAAAAAAAATAATAAAAAAAAAAAAACTTTCTTTTGTTTTTTTTCTCTCTTTTGTTTTCTATTGTTTATTGTTTGTTTGTTTATTGTTTATTGTTTAAGGAAATTCTACCACTGCTGTTCATTGTTCTTTAGTTTTAGCAGGTCGCTTTCGTAAATGAGCCCATGAGGTTCAAAAGATTTACCTGACTAAATAAAGGTTGAATGAAAAAAAAATATATATATATATTTTAGCTCAGACTGAAAATGAATAAAATTCGGTATTGAGTTAGCAAATTTTTGCTTATGGATAAGAAATTTGGCATATAAAATGATAAAATTGAGTAAATGTTCAAACTTACAAATTTCAGAGTTAGTATAATAGCAAATAATATTTTGGAGATTTAATGTGCATGCAATTTTAGTCGATATAAAAATGTGAGATTCAAGGTCACTCCAAAATTTCTTGGATATGTCACAACTAAAAAATAAATGTGATATTGTTTCTGAGTTGTTGTTTTTTTTACAAAAAGTACAAGAATCATTGATATCTGTGAATTTAGCAACGATACAGTTCACGGGATATATGTTGTGTAAAATTTTAAAGTGTACTTCTTTGGCTTTGTTAGAGATACAGGGGTGTTTGGTGTTTCAGTGTTGGTGTAAATTTTCATACTTTCATACTACTATGAAAAAACTCGGGACAGTGTTACACTCTTACTATTTTATGCTTATGTTTATTAAATGTTTTAGTGTTTAGTGTTTAGACGGTTACTGTTGCACCGAGGGACTGAGAGAAACGCAATTTCGGTCCTATGTATGTCCTGTACATATTGCAGTTCTGACAATAAAGTTGACTTTGACTTTGACTTGACTTTTGAAATACAGAACTTGTGGGGTAAGAGCCAGGCCCTTCTCCAATTTATGTTATCAATTTGAGCTCTCCAATAAAATTTACCTCTGGGAGCCACATATTTTTTCTTATGAAAGCACTGGCGTATGTGTCTATTGTTACATTTTTTATCTGTAAGTTTAATTCCTTCCAGAGTGAGCGTGGGTAGAGTTTTCGTAAACTCACTGTAACATAAGTGACTTTTAACGAGTTGAATTAATTCTTTGGGAATAGCATTGGTTATCATCTTAAATTCTCTGAAAGGAATGGGAAAACCATGGACAGACATAAAGTTCTCATAAGACAACATATTGCCAGCATTATCAAAAAGATTAAGGATGTGGTTGATGTCTTTTTTGAACCAGTTAAGAGAAAAAATTGATTTATTCCTAATCAAAATATTGCAGTTATTCCAGAGGAGAGCTTTATGAGGTGAAAAATTGTGGACAAAAGCTAGTTTCCAAGCTAGGAGGGCTTGTTGATGAAATTTGGATAATTTGATGGGTAATTTGTTGGGTAAAAAGTTACATTTCAAAAGAAAAGACAGGCCTCCTATTCGGTTAAATATATGGTTTGGTATGAAAAACCACAATGAATCAGGATTTATAAGACATTTTTTTAACCAGTTAACCTTGAAGGTGTTGATGGTATCAAAATAATCTAGGACTTCAAGACCACCTTCTGCTTTACTGTTTGAGAGTACTGTACACCTTTCTTAAGTTTATGTGATTTATTCTTCCAAATGAAATTAAAAAAAAAATGTTGACTTCTGCAGCTGTAGAATCATTCACAAAAAGAGATAAGGATGGATATACAAAACAAGATAAGCCTTCCGCTTTAGACAGAAGAACTCTACCAAAGACAGACAAGTCTCTTTGAAGCCATGAGTTAAAAATGAATTTAGTTTTAGTTATTCTGTTGGAAAAATTTAACTACTGCCTGGCAATAAGGTTTTTAGTTATAAATATACCTAAATACTTAACTGTTACTTTAACTGGAATATTACAGATCGTAGCATCATTGCAATTATGAAGAGGCAGAATTTCACATTTGGGCAGATTTAGTTTAAAACCTGACGCATTTGAAAATTGGTCAAGCAAGTTAATAGAGTTAGGCAATTGATGTTTATCCTTTAAAAATATGGTTGTGTCATCAGCAAGTTGGGAAATTTTTAATTCTCTGCCAAAAATTGAAATGCCTTCACATTTTTTATCATTAACTATGTGAATTGACAATAACTCGATGACAATGATAAGTAAGAGTGAAATCGGGCAGCCTTGACGAACACCTCTGTTAATCTGGAATCTTTTAGAAGTGTTCATATTAATTATCACAGAGCTATTAATATCACTATAAAACATATTGACAATATTAATAAATGATTGACCAAAACCAAATGCCCTGAGGGAGTGCAGAAGAAATTTATGCTCAATCGTGTCAAAGGCTTTATAAAAGTCTAGAAACAAAATAAGTGCATCAGAATTTACCTCACTAGCATAATCAATTAAATCCAAAACTAATCTAATGTTATTGCTAATATGACGATTTTTCATAAAGCCAGTCTGGGTTTCAGCAATTATAGTATCCAGACTTTTCTTTAGTCTGTTAGCGTACGTTAAGGCCAGGATTTTATAATCAATTGTTAAGAGAGTTATAGGGTGCCAATTCTCAATTATTAAGGGGTCTTTATCGGGTTTTGGAATAAGAGATATGATACCCTGCTTCATTGTAGATGACATCTCCCCTTGATTAATGCATTCTTTATACATACAAAACAACGGGTTTTGAATAAATTCCCAGAAGTGAACGTAAAACTCTACAGATAAACCGTCAATACCTGGTGATTTTCCTTTCTTCATTGAGAATAAAGCATTTTGGTTCCCTTTCAGTCGGTCTCTCGGTGCAACATACTTGCTATGGGAATTGCGCCCCCGCGTAATTACCTGAAGGAATATACTCACACCTTTACGGCTAGGGGCGTCACCGCCGCGCCAGAGGCCCCGCCCTCTGGGTACTTAAGCGGCTTGCGCCCCTCCATCTTTCTCTTTTTTGCCCTTCACCTCGCTTAACACCTGAACTTCGTGGGACTTCTCTGTTGTCGCCTCGCTCGACTGAGGTAAGCTTTCTCCCTACACTGAGCGTACAGAGAATTTTTTCTGTGTATTGCTAGGCTGGCGAAAGCTGGTCCAGCTTTTTTCTACTCCCCTTCGAAGTTTTCTTCTTTCCGCAGCTTTTCGCTTGATGGCGCTAACTGTGTCACAACCTCCTGCTAACCATTAGCAGGCTAACCAGCGAAAGCAAGACGACGGAGAAGACAGCTTCAAACAAAAGAAAACTAGGAACAACTTTGACGCTTCTCGTCGGACATGGCTCCCGAGAAGGGAAAACGGAGGACAAGGAGGAGGAAAACCAAGATGACGAGTCCTCGCTCGCGCCCATGCCCCAGCGGCTGCGGCTACTCCCTTTCGGCGAAGGACACCCACGAGGCCTGTCCTATCTGCCTAGGGATTCTGCACGCGAGGAAAGCGTTGGAATTCCCCAACTCCTGTTCTCACTGCCGTCGAATGTCGGCAGTAGTGAGGAAACAACGGGCTGACGCGTTGGCTAAATCCATGGCTAGAAACGCGGTGCTGAAGGTTGCACGTCGCACTAAAGTGCTCCCTCCTGAACCGGAGCCCGCCAACGTGGACCTGGAATGCAGCGGACGAGTCGGAGAGGACAACATGTCAGACTCCTCAGTTGCTGCCAGGACTCGACTTCTGAAGTGTCCGACCAAGACGCAGAATATGGTCACAAATGGGAAACTGTTGATTCCTCCCAGAACCTGGCGCAAATCTTACCGGAACCAGACTTGTCAGTACCTGCCTTGTTCGACCTGTGCGTTAGGGCGGCAGATGCCCTACAGGTCACGTGGCCAGACCCCACGCCTCACCAACAGGCTACGAGGCTAGCGGGAAGCTACTTCTACACGAAACAACCGACAACGTCGCAGAAAAGTCCCATTTTTCCGGACTTCCTAATGGAGCTCAAATCAAAAAGGCGTTCAATACAAGATCAACTGGACTTTATTTGTTGCAGAAAACGTTTTGACTCCTATCCAGGAGGCTTTTTCAATTCCATGAAAAAACTCCATTGATTTCACTAAAAAAGATCAACATTTGAAGCTGACCCCGGGAGAAACTCTTGTATCATATGATGTGACTTCTCTGTTCACATGCATACCCATTCCTGAAGCAATAGAAACTGTCAAAAAATGACTTCTACAGGACAAGGATTTGGACAAAAGGACCAACTAAACCCCAGACCACATTTGCACCCTGCTGGATCTCTGCCTCTCCACCACTTATTTCAAGTTCAATGACAGATTTTACAGACAGAAGCACGGCTGTGCCATGGGATCTCCAGTGTCACCCATTGTTGCTAATCTTTACATGGAGGAAGTGGAACAGAGAGCCCTAAACTCATATGAGGGGACAACTCCAAGCCATTGGTTCAGATATGTGGATGATACCTGTGTCAAAATCCAAGCCAGGGAGGTGGAAGCGTTCACCAGACACATTAACTCGGTTGATAACAACATCAAGTTCACCAGAGAGGATGCTAACGACAATAAGCTGCCTTTTTTGGACTGTTTGGTGCATATGGAGGGAGATGACAGTCTCAACATTGAAGTTTACAGAAAACCAACCCACACAGACCAATATCTCCTGTTTGACTCTCACCATCCACTGGAGCACAAACTTTCTGTCATCAGAACTTTACAGCATCGGGCAGAACACATCCCCACAAGGACAGAAGGGAAGGAAAAGGAACAGAAACACATCAACAAATCTCTGCAAACATGTGGATATCCCAACTGGGCTTTTGTCAAGTCAGCAAGGAAATCTGCTAAACACAATAATGAACAGAAAAAGTCTAACAGACGGAAAAACATTGTCATTCCTTATGTTGCTGGAGTCTCAGAGAATTTCAGAAGGATTTTCAACAAACACAACATCCCAGTACATTTCAAACCCAGCAGGACTCTCAGACAGAGGCTGGTCCACCCTAAGGACAGAACCCCGACACACAAACAGAGTGGTGTGGTTTACGCAGTCCAGTGCAGCGAGGTCTGCTCAGACCGCTACATTGGAGAAACTAAGCAGCCCATCCACAAAAGAATGTCCCAACACAGGAGAGAAACCTCCTCTGGACAAAACTCAGCTGTTCACCTCCACCTCACGGACAAGGGACACTCATTTGAAGACCAGAATGTGCAAATTTTGGACCGAGAGCACAGATGGTTTGAGAGGGGTGTGAAGGAAGCTGTTTATGTTAAGAGAGAAAAACCTTCTCTTAACAGAGGAAGAGGTCTGAGATTTCAACTTTCCAAGACTTATAACTCAGTTTTGGGACTGATTCCGAAACGTTTTACACCGGATGGGAACAGAGGTGTCTTGTCTGTAAATTAGACTAACAAATTTCTTTGAGAAGCCTCTGTTTGTTGGTTGGGAGTGTTTTTTGTCAATTTACATACAGTGTTGTGTCTTCTGTCAGAGACCTCAAGGGAACCCCCTACTGTTAAGGTGTGATCTGTCAATTTACATGTATGTGTTACCTCAGCTTGCAATTTACATATGATGGTGCGTGGTTCTGTTATAACTCCAAACTTCTCACAGTTTGTTCATGGAATTGAAAAAGCCTCCTAGATAGGAGTCGAAACATTTTCTGCAACAAATAAAGTCCAGTTGATCTTGTATTGAACGCCTTTTTGATTTTATCATGTCCTGGACGACTGAGAATCTTCACCAGCATAATGGAGCTCAAACGCTCCTGGGCGGAACCCGGAGCTTCCATCATGCTACCATTATCCCGACACCTTGAGGACGCGGGAATGGAGACAGCAGGCCTCGCCAACGCACCCCCGATAGAAGAGACTCTGGCGGCTCACTTGGCCCCCACAGTCACAGGGACGAAACCCACGCTACCCAGCAGGGCCTGTCGCGCTTCGGAGAAACAACTCTAGAAGTGCTACAAGGCTCAGGGCCTCGTAGCTCGCGCAATGAACACATCGACCATGGTGCAGGCATACCTGGCGGAAAAACTCCAACATATCCAGGTAACAAAAGACGAGCAGGCCGCAACGGAAGCCATGGAGGAGGCCTGCCGTGCCTCGGACCTCGTGCTCCACATGATAGGGACAATAGCCATTTCCCAAGGCAAGGCAATGGCGGAAATAGTTGTCGTCCAGCGCTATCTTTGGCTAACTCTGTCGGACCTCCCAGAAAACCAGAGATCCACTTTCCTCCAGCACCCCATCGAGTCGACGGGACTCTTCGGGGGAGCATTGGAACGCGTCCAGGCTAGGCTGGAACAAAGAGGCACACAGGTGGAAGCTCTCCGCAAGGGGTTGCCGAGGAAAAGCTTTGCACCCCCAAAGGAAGACACGCGTGGCCCACCACGGAAGAGACCTGCTGGTGGCGGCGAAACCTTCCAGTACCGGCCAAGGACCTCTTCAGTGACCCAATGTGGATAACAGACTCGAACCTGATGAAACAGGACGATCTGACAATTTTACAGGTTTGCCCGCCCACGTGGTACGGGAACCTGACCTCTTGAGCCCAGTCTCCCTTTGTAAAAAACTACGAGGAGTGAGTGGTATGTGTGCGCGCACCAAACATGACTCGAATTTTGCATGTGTAAACAAAACAAACACTGTTTCAGACATGTACAAAAATAAAAGTACCAAAGCACAGACTGCCCTGGTTCTTGACTCGAGTCCCATTTTATAAACAAACCATATGGTCAAACTATGAACCACAGCAAGATACACAAGCTCTGCCAAGGATGGTCAGATCTTGCAATATCTTCTGTAGGGCCGACCAGCTTGCTCAGAGGAGTGCAAGAGGGGCCAAAGGTCACCCCTCTGGCGTTAAAACACGACGAGCAGCAATTCAACATGCCCTCCAGGCTCAGCGCGCATGCACAGGCATGGAAGGCGTGTTTACCAAATGAGTGGGTCATGACAACGATACGTCATGGGCTCAAGTTGCAGTTCTCAAAGAGACCGCCCCGTTTCACAGGGGTGCTACAATCTAAAATTAACCCTAAATGTGCACACGTACTGAGGGAGGAAGTCTCAATAATGCTGCAAAAGGGAGTGATTAGCCTGGTCTCAGGACGCAAGCTACGCTCTGGCCACTACAGTAAATACTTCCTGGTGCCCAAAAAGGATCATTCCCTGAGACCGATTCTGGATCTCAGGACTCTCAACAAGAGGATTAAAACATTTCGGTTCAAGATGCTTACACTGCGGCAAGTCCTCCAGTCTGTGAGACCTGGAGACTACGCATGTACAATGGATTTAAAAGATGCCTATTTTCATATAGGTGTATGGAGGAAACACAGGAAGTTTCTCCGCTTTGCCTTCGAGGGTAACGCTTATGAATTCAAAGCTTTACCCTTTGGTTTAAAGACTGCTCCGCGTACATTTACCAAATGTCTGGATGCAGCCCTAACCCCTCTTAGGTATCAAGGACTCAGGGTCATGAATTACCTCGATGACCTGCTGATTCTGACTGAAAGCAGAAAGCAGGCCCAGTTACACTCCTATAGGGTGATTTTTCACCTGGAGTCTCTTGGTTTTGTCATAAACCTACAAAAAAGCGATTTGACTCCATTGCGGGTTACCGTATTTTTAGGAGTACAGATCAACACCGTCCAGTACAGAGCATAGCTCTCAAAGGAACGAGTTTCCTCCATTTGCCATTGCCTGGAAAGGTTTAACACTGGAAAACCCAGGAAATTCAGACTACTATTATAACTACTGTGAGTTTGTCAAATGACAATTTTAAAGTATTCACCTTCCATTAGGTGTTTGGGCCCCTGGGGCTGGAGGTCTTTGTTTGTGGGTTTGAATAGTAAACATTCCTTCCTTTCTTCTCCAGCATATCACCTCCAGTAGGGCAAAACAAAGGATCACTCCCCCACACTGAGAACCATACTCCCCCCACAAATACCCTCCACATTCCAAAAGCATTGCTTCTTCAGGTGAGAGTTGCTTTCTTACACCAGAGAGAGACTTGAGATATAGCTCTGTACTTTCAAAAATTTGCTGAAAGGAGCATATATATATATATATATATATATATATATATATATATATATCCCAAGGGTATGTGCTGAGCCCTCTTCTGTTCACTCTGCTCACATATGATTGCACAGCCACACATCCAGGCTGTCATATTGTTAATTTTGCAGATGATACAGCGGTGGTAAGATGCATCACAAACAATGATAAGTCCAGCTACAGACAGGAGGTGGAACATCTGGAGAGCTGGTGCAAAGAGAATAATCTTCACATGAATGTGAAGAAGACAAAGGAGATGATTGTGGACTTCAGAAGGAACAAACACACCCATGCCCCACTGAACATAGGTGGATCTGCGGTGGAGGTGGTCTCCAGCTACAAATACTTGGGTGTACACTTGAATGATAACCTCAGTTGGAGCAACAACACCACCAGCCTGATCAAGAAAGGTCATCAGAGACTCTACTTCCTCAGACGGCTGAGACGAGCTGGTCTGAGCAGCCTAGTTCTCACCTCCTTCTACAGGTGTGCAGTGGAGAGCATCCTGTGCTCCAGCATCAATGTGTGGCATTGAGGCTGCACAGTTGCAGAGAGGAAAGCTGTGCAGAGAGTGGTGAAGGCTGCACAGAAGTCTGTTGGAGTCAGTCTCCCCACCATCACAGACATTTACACCTCCAGATGCAGAAAAAGAGCCACCTGCATCATGAAAGACCTCACTCACCCAGCACACTCACTCTTTGCCCCACTCCCCTCAGGACGGAGGTTGAGGAGCATCAAATGTAGAACCACTAGACTGAGGAACAGCTTCTACCCTGAGGCTGTTAGACTCATGAATAAATAAAAATAAAATAAAAAATAAACACTGCAAAATATCACGTCATGCTGATGCTGATCTGTTTTCTTGTTGCTGTGTTCATCTGTGTTCATCTGTGACCATCTGCTCATACAAACTCATGTTCGTGCTGCTGTTTATTTCCACTATATTAGGCTTAGTGTATTACTAGTTGATGTTTTTCTTAGTTTATTCTAGATGTTATTACTGTTTTTCTCTTGCATTTGTTGTTGGATGTAACTGGGACCCCGTGTACATAATCTCGTTTTCATCACATGTACCACATGCGGTGCAAATGACAATAAAGACTCTCTGACTCTGACTCTGACTCTCTGATATACATACCAATGGACGTGATAATGCTAATTCAATCTCGCAAGTCGGGGACCACCTGTACAATCCCGCCACCTTCAGATAAAAGTGGCCAACACAGGTAGTTCTTGACTTGCGGCGGCTTCAACTTACGGCGTTTCAGCTATACGAACCGGCGTAGAAATGGAACTTGTTCGTAAGTTGGGGATCACCTGTACAATCCCCCTTCAGATAAAAGTGACCAATGCAATCCCGCCTTGACCGTGGAATAGGTGACAGGTGACAGGACTTGCAGTCTCCCCTAGCAACTTCATCTGCCATAGCAACTGATTCTGTAGTCTGTGATGTAAATGGCCTCATATACATACCAATGGACGTGATAATGCTCCTTCAAACTGTCATTTTACAGTCTCCCATGGGAGCTATAGGTAAAATATGTACAAGTACATATGTTTGGTAGTCCTAGTGTTAAACTGGACCAATGGGTCCCTGTGAAAACCTGCCAATGCCTCTTAGGCCTCTTGGCGGTAGCCATTCCCTGTGTGCCACACGCATTACTGAAAATGCGGCCTATACAAGTATGGCTAAACCAACGAATACAACCCGACATGTCTAATCAGGCAGAGAAGGTTAGGATAGACCCAAAGTGCATGGAGGCCCTGGAACCCTGGAGAGATTTGTCCATTTTCACGGAAGGGGTCTCATTGGGAAGGGTGTCATCTCGTGTGGTCATCACGACTGACGCCTCAAAAACTGGATTGGGGCGATCTGTAGAAATCAGAACGCCCGCGGCCTTTGGAATGAACAGGAAGCAAGATTACATATCAACTTCCTGGAGTTGTTGGCCGTATTTCTGTCACTAAAATATTTCTTCAACAAAGGTCTGATTGCTGGACAACACATCCTGGTGAAATCAGATAACAGAACCACAGTGTCCTTCATCAACAGAGAGGGAGGGACAAGGTCCCCGGCCCTCCTAAGACTGGCACAGAGGATGCTCACATGGTGTGCTCCAATAATCTTGTCACTCAGGGCGACTCATGTCCCTGGTGAACTAAATTATGGGGCGGACGCCCTTTCAAGAGGACCTCTTTTGGCGTCAGAATGGAGCCTGAATCCACGGATTGTGGAACAGGTCTGGTCACGATTTGGGAAAGCCTCTGTGGACCTGTTTGCCTGCAGGGCTAGCTAACACTGTGACCTCTACTTTTCCTTGAGGGAAGCAGACGCTCCACTGGGTATGGATGCTCTGGTACATGATTGGCCTGCAGGAGTGCTCTACTATGCCTTTCCACTTGTCCCTCTGATCGGAGCGACATTGGAACGGGTACATCAGGGAGCTCTCTCCTTGATTCTCATAGCCCCAAGGTGGCCACAGAAAACGTGGTTCCCGGAACTGATCTCAATGCTATCTGGGATACCATGGCAATTGCCTTCTCACAGGGACCTACTGACTCAGGTGCATGGGCAGCTTCTACACCCACATCCAGAGTTGTGGCAACTTTCAGCCTGGCCTCTGAAGGGATATGGCTGAGATCATAAGGCTTTAGTTGCTTTGTCCCAAAACAAAGAACAAAGTTAACGAGGACTTGAGAGGTTACCCTGTGCTTGGCTTGTGTTTTCTACCTCTACATCTGTCACCCAATTCCTTGTGACGTGGTGGGTCCATTCTTTCCTCCTGTTTCTCAGGATGTTCCATTGGGAAAAGGGGATGATAAGTATTCACACTGATGGAGCATGCTTAAGCTGTCTCTAGTTGGTGTATACATATATATGCCTAGTGGAAACATCACATTGGTGTTTCTTGCATTTGGCATTTTTTCCTCTTAGCATGTGCTTTCTGCATTCCCTGCAGAAAGTAGCTGGGAGATGCCTGTCCTTTAGGACGGATGTTCTCACTTGTATTTTGCTGAGCATTTCAAGGGTGTGACTGGATTACTTTCCCATGGCAA
>JBBPBX010016997.1:16763-47395 GCA_038048925.1 Garcialebias charrua | reverse complement strand
AAACGTTTTTGCAGAGAGAAATCCTGTCTGTTAATGTATAAATTTCACCTCCTGAGTCATCAAACTTTTCTTTCACCTCCGAAAGCAATGGCTGTAAGTTCAATCTGTTATCTGTTTGGTGTTGTATGTTTTTACTAGTTTATTTTGAGATCGTTTTCTGAGTGTGTTTATTCCAGTAATTAGCCATGTCCCAATGTAATGGTCACGCTAATGTAGCTGTTTCTGTTTTTTGTTTGTAGTTTCACTCAACCTTTCATCGAGCTACCATACCTTTGTAAAAGGCGTAATAAAGGAGCAAGACGCTCAGCTTCCTGGCTCATGAGAATTGAGTTTGGCTTGCTGTTAATCTACGTTAACATACACAGCGTATTTAACACGTAGTGATAACAGTACAGTAAATTATGTGCTAAAATACATAATTATTGGAACAAAGATGGACAAATAAATATAAAGACCAATCAAACTATAAAACATGAAGTAAAGTTCTCCTTTTTTAAATTAATTGGTACTTTTTTGCTAATCAGGAGGAGCGTGGCTCACTTATAATCCAGCTGGTGTTAATGTTAGACCTTCTTTTTGAAGACTGAACTAGTGTACTGATGCTTCTGTGATTAGAAGCAAAACCTCTATCAACCCAGTCCAGTTGACTATTCAAGCTTTTCACTATGATACGTATTTGTATTAACATGCATGCATATATCTTTATTTGTTACTTAAATTATATTAAATGTTTTCTAAAAAAAAAAATCCTAGCACACCTGGCACATGTCATTGAAGAGAAAATTTAAAGCAGAACGTGCACCACTTGTTAGTGACACTGAAGTCAGAAAGTTGAAGGAGAAGTCCGGCCATACAAAGCAGTCCAAGACTACCAACACATCTTCAAATGTGTCTCGCAACTCGTTGAGTCAATCATTTGTAAGTTTATTTCCATGTATTGTTTATTTTTCATGTTTTGATAAAAATAAATAAACGAGTCTTGAAAAGTTTCAAATGTTATACATTAAAGGCTCAGTATGCAGCTTTTTAACACGCTGGCACTTAGAAACATTTTGAACAGAGACACGTTTCTGGTCCCTCCTCACTCAGAGCCATATATGACTCAGCTCCACCTCACTCGCGCTGCAGCCTGGAATGCTCCGCCTCCTCTACATGTCCCGTTTCTGCGCTGCAATGTTCTGTGATTATGTGTTAATAAAACCTTCTAAAAAATAAAATAAAAACATGGACCACTGGTCCAGCAAAACAAAAACACCCTGAAACCTGCAGAGCTTCACACAGCCACGTTGGACATGATTTAATTCGCTCGTGACAAATTGATCCACTTCCTCATATCTGTCAGTGCAGGTCTGGAGGAGGAAGCGATCACTTGACTTTTGGCAAAAAAAAAAAAAAGTTCAGAGCAGGGATGAAGAAGGGATATTTAATAAATTTGTGTCACATACAAAACAGTTTTGCATCGCTTTGAAATTATTTCAACAAGAACCTGCGCGGCCGCTGCAGGCTCACTGCGGGGCTCGCTGCGGGCTGACAGGCGGGGGCGTGGGTTGGGGAGGGGGGGCGTGGGTTAGGGGGTGAAAAGTAAGAAGCTCTGTTTTTATTGGCTGGTAGTAAACTCTGTTTTTATTGGCTGGTTAACCGCGGGGCGCTCTTGGCTTTTTATAAATGCTTTTATTACCACCGGGAGACGCCAGAGGACTATAGTTTTTTTGAGAGATTACATGTCAAAGATCAATGTATCAGGAGATAAGGGCAGAGTGAAGAAATATGTTTAAAAAATAAACTACATACCCTAGCTTTAAACCTCAGAAGTCTGGAGTTTGAACTCTCTTCTTTTCCACCTGCTCCTATCCTCACTCAGGAACAGGAAAGGCTGAAGGCTCTCTGCCCCGTGAGAGCTTTGAGCACTTACATGCAGAGAACAGCCAAATGGAGAAAAACAACTTGTGTGCTTTGCGGCACCAGCTACGGGTAAGGCCCTATCAAAACAGCGCCTCTCCCACTGGATGACTGAGGCCATTAAAAGGGCGTACAGTAGCAAAGGTCAACAGGTACCCTCTGGAGTGCGTGCCCACTCTACTCGGGGCTTGGCCACCTCATGGTCACTGTTCAAGGGTGTACCAGTTGCAGACATCTGTGCTGCTGCGAACTGGAGCTCAATGAACACGTTTGCAAAGCATTACAGTTTGGATGTTACTGCGTGTGATGTCACTCAGGCTGTCCTTTCTAACACACAGTAGAAAGCGACCTTGAGATGCCTATTGGATAAAGGCGGACGTTCACACTAGGATGCATTTTACTGAGCATTTCAAGGGCGTGAATGAATTACGTTCCCATAGTGATATGTTGCACCGAGTGACAAGACTGATAAGGGAACTGAAAGTTATGCACCATAACTCATGTTCCCTGAAGGAAGGGAACGAGGTGCAACATACCTGGCCCTTTCAATGCTGAAAGCTCGGTGAAGTGCATTCTGGAGATCGATGGATGGGCGTCAGCGGCTTAAGTACCCAGAGGGCGCGGCCTCTGGAGCGACACAGACACCCCTGCCGTAAAGGCGTGATTGTATTCCTTCAGGTAAACTGCGCGGGCGCAATTTCCCATAGTGATACGTTGCACCTTGTTCCCTTCCTTCAGGGAACATGAGTTATGGTGCATAATTTTCAGGGTTTTTTCCCACTATGTGAGTATGCTGTTTGTGGGATTCACTTTGTTTGTGGCTCCTTAGATGGAAGAAGTCCTTTGGATGAAGGATGAAACGTCTCAGAAAAAAAAAACGTCCAGATGAACACTGTTGGAACACACATACTCCTAAACTGCAGAGTACTTGACACACATGCATGTAAACATTACAGACCAAAATTATGTAGGCTTACCATAAAATGGTACATTTTTAGTTTGAAATGCACAATTATATAAATAATAATAATAATCATTTTATTTAAAAGCGCCTTTCATGACACCCAAGGACACTTAATTCTATGTCTTATTAACTCTCAAAACTTTTGCAGTTCTTCCCAGATGTCTTTATTTCTTTGTAAAAGTATTATCAGTTAGTAAAAATATACAACACACATCAGACTCCCCTCCCCCCATGAAAACCTAAATACCAGCCAAGCATCACAGCATGGCTGAATCACAGAGGGGCTCAGATTGCAGGGCTCATGCCACTGTAACTGATAGTCAAACCACCATGGCCTCCTTTGGAGGTGGAAAAAAGTCTACTGCTGAGAGTCAAGCTGAATCCAGTTTGGTTCACTGCCAAATAAATGTTTAATGCTTCAGCTATCTGTGTCTGTGCAAAATCATATGGAATACACACACGGGTGACAATCAGCAGCAGACTGAGCTACTTTTTGCGCATAAGGTTATTGGCTGTGGTGGCTCTCCACACTAAATAGTGAGGCTAACCAGTGTTTGCTTTGTGGAAATCCCTTCAACGTTTGCAGAGTGAGATGGGATGGATGGCTCACACAAGGCAGCTGCTTTTCTCTCTTGTGTCTCAGAGGGTGTGTGTTTTTTAGTGAATTATGTTTTAACTCAGCTAGTGACGGATACTATATGTGTCACAGTACAGAAATGAGAAAATTAGTTATTGTTATGAGGTAATGGGGTTTAGCAGCAGAGAATAAGTGTGACGTCATTTTAAATACAGTATGTTTTGGCCTATAAGTCACAGTTTTTTGCATAATTTGCATGCCCTGCAACTTATAGGCCGAAGTGGCATATCTATGGATTTTTCTCATATTTATAAACCAATTTTTGGCTGAGATACGATTGTTTTCATTCATTCTGACTGGAATAAAACAAAATATATTTTTAACAGTACCATTTTCAGCCACTAGACAACAGCAGAGTAGTTGTAGCAGTAAGGCATGCCGTTGTAATAGGTAAACCTGGCTATAATGACAAATTCAACAAAGTTCAATACAAAAACAACTGGATTTTATTTATTATACTTTATACTTTATTCTTTTTGTCTTGAACATTTTTTAAATTGACCATGTCTGACTGAGAATCTTTACCAGCTTTTAATGACAATCGACTTGCCATATTAGCCCCACTTCCGTTCTGCTCGCTGCTTGGAGCAAGTCAAACCAGCTGCACCTCCCCGGCAAAATGCAGCTAATTTGACCATTGAATTGCATTTATTAAGTAAAAGTTCAACTGAGACACACCTTTACTATAATTTCGAGCAAACAAATAATTGTTTTTAGATGCTTTTCTTGTTAAATTTTGAAGAAATATGGAGGCTCGTCCCTCTGCGCGTGATCACCGCTTCCGCGAATCGGGTTTTGAAACACAGCTGATTTGACCGACAAAGTGCATTTATTAAGCAAAAGTTAGACTGAGACACACTTTTACTATAATTTCGAGCAAACAAATAATTGTTTTTAAGTATTAATCTTGTTAAATTCTTGTTAAAGTCCTCCCGTGCGTGCTTCCACGGCGCCATTTGGCAGCCAATCAATTTTTGGCACAACACCGGCCCACATTTACGGGTTCGGCCCACATTCACGGGTTGTCAGCGGTGACCCAAAATAGATGTGATGTATATGGTGAAGCAACATATTTATGGATTTTTCCACCTTTTTTAGACATATTTGGACTGATGCGACTTGTAGGGCGGTGTGATGGGTACGGTAGAAAATACGGTAAGTTTGGGCTTCTGAACTGAACTTGTGAGCTTGATAGTTTAGTAACTGGGTTAAATCAGTGGTTACTAGTGGACATTTTTGAGTTCAGAAAAAAAAAACATGGAATTACAATTTGAAGTCACATTTACTGTACAGAATATGGAAGCGGTTTTGAGACATTGAAATTAAATTTTAAATGTTATTTTACTTATCATTTTAATTAAGTTACAAATTGAGCAGTCTCGAAGAAGAAATTTAAAATGCAGTTTGGTTTATTCATTTTAAATTTTATTTATGACTCAAAAAAGGCAGCTTGACTTTGAAATGAAAAAGCATTCCTGCTAAACCATTTTAGTTTTCATTACGTCTCAAAACCGCTTCCATAATAGAACATGTGAACTCTGTAAAAAGCAGATTCTTTAACAACTTGCTAAGAAGTTAAATGATGAAGATGTGAGATTTTGCAAGATGGGATAGTTCTCAGAGTAACTATTGTGAACGACCATCAGCTACTACCATTACAACTCCATATCTGTAAATATGAATGAACTATAGCCAAGTTTGTGTTTCCCAAGGTCATTTGGCTTTGGTGGCCATCTTGAATGGGGTTGATTTTGAACGTGTATCAGTTGTGTGTGCTCAAATATTACTTTCTGAGAGTTTTATCAAAATGTATCCACTGGTTTATGGGATATTTTGTTAATGCTACAAACATAAATATACACAGACATGAGGAAAAAAAACAAAAAACAAACAAACATCATAGCCTTATTATGGCTTTGATGCTGGTAGATTATATGATTTTATTTGGGTTCTGTTGTGGCAGCTGAACTCGTCACTTGTACAAGTTGTGTTTGTCAAGACTTTTAGTTTTAGAAATTTATTTAATTATTTATTTATTTATTTATTTATGTGATCAAAACATAGGTTCTTTAAGATAAGATGATAAGAGTAAGATATAGTTTCTGTGGTCTGTTGCCAATATTAGTATTATTGGTATTATTAGAATTATTAGTATTGTTAGAAATATTCATATTATTAAGTATTAATAAAATAAGTGCATTGTTGATGCAAAGTCTACAAGGAAATTTAACAAAAGAAAGTCAAAATAAAAAATACTGTGTATGAGTCGGCTTTAGGAATGTTAGACAAAAACAGCTGCTTCAGAGTTTGCTTTATTATTTACCTCATGACCCATGGAGGATGGGGTCCTCCCCCTATCAGGACCTGACCCGACAGTCTCCAGGTCTGAAGTGAAAACTTTGCTGGAGTTGGGGCCCAGACCTCAAATCATCTGGATTCTATTCTCTCTGCTCTGTCCAGTGAAATCTGACCGGCTTTAGAAGCTAGTAATACACTAAGCCCTAATGTAGTAGAAAAACATCATTATAAACAGCAGCACGAACATGAGCAGATGGTCACAGATGAACGCAGCAACAAGAAACAGATCAGTACAGTATCAGTATGATGTGACATTTTGCAGTGTTTATTCTTATTATTTATTTATTCATGAGTCTGACAGCCTCAGGGTAGAAGCTGTTTCTCAGTCTAGTGGTTCTACATTTGATGCTCCTCAACCTCCGTCCCGAGGGGAGTGGTGCAAAGAGTGAGTGTGCTGGGTGAGTGAGGTCTTTCATGATGCAGGTGGCTCTTTTTCTGCATCTGGAGGTGTAAATGTCTGTGATGGTGGGGAGACTGACTCCCACAGACTTCTGTGCAGCCTTCACCACTCTCTGCAGAGCTTTTCTCTCTGCAACTGTGCAGCCTCCATGCCACACGTTGATGCTGGAGCACAGGACGCTCTCCACTGCACACCTGTAGAACGAGGTGAGGACTGGGCTTCTCAGACCGGCTCGTCTCAGCCGTCTGAGGAAGTAGAGTCTCTGATGACCTTTCTTGATCAGGCTGGTGGTGTTATTGCTCCAGCTGAGGTTATCATTCAAGTGTACACCCAGGTATTTGTAGCTGGAGACCACCTCCACCGCAGATCCACCTATATACAGTGGGGTGTGGGTGTGTTTGTTCCTTCTGAAGTCCACAATCAAGATTATGTAAGAAAACATCTGATGATGGCTGTTCACTAGATTTTTGATTATTATACTGCATGTTCAGCTAACAAACACACTCCCGTGGACTCAGGGCACTGTCTGCGATATTTAGACTGACTGTCTCTGCTAATAAGTGCTCCACCTATGCAAGGCTGCGTGCCAAATGCCATCAATGAGTGTCTGCCCACGCAGCATCGCAACCTACAAATCACAGCCACTGTCACAGTCGCACACGGCAACAATATCACAGCAACATTACGCACAAAAGCAACCAAGGCTAATCATTGTGCATTACATTCACAGATCAGAACTGTGACCCCGCTCCCCCATTTCAGCCAACAATCGCAATTAGAGTTCAATCTGTTCGAAGCTTGCCATTATTTACTGCAATTTCTCCTGCATTAGCCAGCTCAGTTAGCTGCGAGGAGTGAGGGGAGTTTAGTTCAGAACTGAGTGAAAATATCAGACTTTGTTGTGGAAAATAATATATACCTGATTCAGCACAGTTAGCAACAGCACTTTTCACCATCTGATGCAATCAGGTCTGTGGCTGATTATTCTTTCTCGTTGGCTTCAGCTTCTTATTCTTGAATATAAATAGGGTTGGATTTTTTTTTAAGAGCAACAAAAAAGTATACAAGCTTTTACGGCAGCAAATAAATAAATAAAGTTGGTATTTACCAACAATAACAACATAATTAAAAAAGGCCTACCGTTCCTTGAATGAATGCATGTCACCTACTGCTTTTCGTTACAAGATTCAAACTGAGGTCATCTTATGGTTAATGAATAAAATAATTGTAGCCAATTTGTTATGTGCAAGACCCGTTAGCACATGAAGTATGTGATTGTTGACTCTCAGCCATTGTAATACATTATTATTATTATTATTATTATTATTATTATTATTATTATTATGGTTCAAGGATCAAGGTTCAAGGATCTTTATTGTCATTTGCATCACATGCGGTACATGAGGTGGGACGAAAAATGTGTGTACCCAAGGTCCCAGTTACACCCAAAAATAGCAAAAATATAAAGTATAAACAGAAACAGTATATAACGATCTAAAATATATGCTAAACATAATGTAAAATAATACAGTATATTAAATGGTATATTAAACAACAGCCAGAACATGAGTCGGTAGTGAGCAGATCGATATGACTATAGCAGCTTAAAGGCAAGAAATCAGCAGCATGGATAATCAGCAGCACAGATCTCACATATCACCAATTAAAGTGACATTACAGTGATTTTTACAGTGATCATTGTTATTGTTGTTGTTAATTAAAATCTTAGCACATTATCTGTAAAAGTCATCAAGTTGGAGTCATTTTTGTCCAAGCTAGGTTCAATTTGCTTTTGCCATCTTGAATTTGACTGACTCCAAAAGTTCATTTGTTTAAAATAGGCATGATTTATATTAGTTTTATTTATTTAAAAAAAATATTTCAGTGGTTCATAAGATATTTTGCTAACAGACAAACAAGGGAAATTACAATAAGTAATGCAAAGGTTTTAAGAAGATGTGTTGGGCCCAAAGTATGTGTTGGAGACAATAGGTATTGACATACCAAAGTTGGGCTCAGTATTTAAGAGATTTCTTAAATTGCAGCCATTTTATTTTGTTTCCTAAAGTCTGTTAGCTTTGACAACAATCTTGTATTGTTGATTCCAAAATTTATTCAATTGTATACGTGCACTTTTGACAGTTTCATTCAAAAATGGTCCCTCATGGTTGATCAGATACATTTTCCTAACATAATTTACTCCACTAGTTACTATAACCATTTTAAACACAGATCTTGTGTGATTAGTTAGCCCTCAAATCAAAGTTGGAGATAAGTTTCAACTACTACCTACCAGTACTTCTCATCCCAGCTGCTTCACACTCTGCTGTGAACCATTCTAATGAAAGCTGAAGATCACAGTACAATGATGCCAACAGTACCACATAATCTGCAAATAACATAGATGGAACCCTAACCCTCGGTCATGTGCTCATTCAGTTTGCACTACTTCTCATATTTGCACTAATGTTTGTATTACATTACTGCCTATAGTCATACTACTGTTTACATTCACTGTTTACATTTATTAATACTGTTTACATTTATTACTACTGTTTACATTTATTACTACTGTTTACATTTACACTACTTTTATATCTACACTACTGCTGATACATATATACAGTATTCTCTGACTAGCCTTATTTAAGGATGCCCAATGTGCCTTATGTGCCTTACTGCATATGCCACTTTGCCTCTATACCAACATCAACTACCTCATACATATACTGTGTACATGGTAAATGGTAAATGGAGCTTATTTATATAGCGCTTTCCAGCCCCCTGTGAGGAGCCCCAAAGCGCTTTACAATACCAGCCATCCACCCATTCATTCAGACATTCATACACCGGTAGTGGTAGCCTGCCTTGCAAGGCGCCATCCAGACCTACCGGGAGCAACTCGGGGTTAAGTGTCTTGCCCAGGGACACAACGACACATGGTGGGCGGATGTGGGATTCGAACCTCCAACCTTCCGATCAGGGGTCGACTGCCATTACCACTACACCACGGACATTAACTCATATGCTGCTTTGCCACTCTTTGCAAATGTCAATGCTAGAACCTTCAGTTTATTTTATAGATATACTTTTTATACTTTTTATACTACTATGCAAAAACTCAGGACAGTATTACACTTTTATTATTTCATTTTATGCTTATGTTCATTAAATGTTTAGTGTTTTAGTGTTGGTGTAAATTTTCATACTTTTATACTACTATGCAAAAACTCAGGACAGTGTTACACTTTTACTATTTTATGCTTATGTTTATTAAATGTTTCAGTGTTTTAGTGTTTAAATGGTTACTGTTGCACCGAGGGACTGAGAGAAACGCAATTTCAATCCTGTGTATGTCCTGTACATATTGCAGTTCTGACAATAAATTTGACTTTGACTTTGACTAAGACCACTGAACCGGACTCCCTCCACACCCTGGCTTTACAAAGAAATTCTGTCCATGGAATCTATGTACAGAACTGGTGACAACAGGCAGCTGTGGCAGACTCCAACTCCCACCCTGAAGAGGTTTGACTTACTGCCGGCAATGCAAACCAAACTTGTATCACTTGTTTTAGGGACTGAATGGCAGCACCCTCCACAATCTACTCAAGGAACATGGTTGAATACCTTTTCCAAGTCCCCAAAACATATACAGTGGATGGGCAAACTCCCATGACCCCTCAAGTACCCTAGTGAGAGTAAAGAGCTGGTCCAGTGTTCCATGGCCAGAACAGAAACTGCATTGTTCTTCCTTAATATGAGGTTTCACCATTGATCAGACCCACTTCTCCAGTACCCATGAATAGACTCTACTGGTCTATTCTGTCAGTCTGTTAGAGGCTGAGAGTGATGTTTATAATTGGAACAAAGCCTTCTGTCCCTATTTTTTAAGAGGGGAACAACCATCCCAGTCTGCCAATCCAGTGGCACGTTGCCATGTCCACGTGATGTTGCAAATGCATGTCAACCAAGACAGCCCTGCAACACCCAGAGCCTTGAGGGACTCCGAGCAAATCTCATCCAATTTCAGAGCCTTGTCACCATGTAGCTTTTTATCTACTTTGGCAACCTCAGCCACGGTTTTGACAGACCAATCCCCAAGTCCTCCAACTCAGTGCCCTCCTTGAAAGATGTGCCAGTGGGACTGAGATAGTCTGAGAATTATTCCTTCTATCTCCCGACAGCATCACTGGTTGAGGTCAACAGCACCCCACCCACACTAAACACAGTGTTGGAGAATTGCTACTTTCTCCCATCAGCTGCTTGAAAGTTTGCCAGAATCTCCTCAGAGCTGATCAAGAAATTATATCTAAGGCCTCACCAAACTCTTCACATATCCAAGCTTTTTCTTCAGCAACAGCCAGAGCTGTAGTCCACTTTGTGTGCCTATATTCCTCAGCTTCCTCCAGAGTTCTACCAGATAACATGGCCAAATAGGACTCCTTCTTCAACTGTACAACCGGTTGTCCACCCCAGAGTTTGAGGATGGCTACGGCATGAGAAGCACTGTAAACCTTGTGGCCATAGCTCAAGGCAACCTCCACCACAATTGTGGCACCGTACATGATCCACTCTGTCTCAATGTCTCCTGCCTCTGCTGTGATGCAGTTACAGCTCACCCTGAGGTGTGAGTTAAAGATCTTTCTGACAAGTTCTTCTGCAAGGTGTTTCCAGCAAACGCTCACTACACATGTATGTCTATCAAGTCTGTCCAGCATCTTCTCCCACTATCTGATCCAAATCACCAGCAGGTGGTGATCAGCTGACAGCTTATCTTCTCTCTTCACCCGAGTGTCCAAAACATACTGCCGCAGATCAGATGACACAGCTATAAAATAAATCAACGATCTGTGGCCTAGGGTGCCATGGTGCCATGTGAACTTATGGCCATCCTTATGTTTGAGCATGGTGTTTATGATGGACAATCCATGAATAACACTGAAATCCAACAGCAGAACAATGCTCGGGTTCAGATCAAAGAGGCCATTCCTCCCAATCACGCCCATTCATGTCACACTGTCATTACCCAAGTGGACATTGAAGTCTCCCGGCATCATTGGTGATGACCCAATCTATGCCAAAATATGAGCTTTCCTCTTTATCAGCTCCTAGCCATGTTGTAAAATTGTTTGTGGGAGTTTGTTGCATTGTACTGTCTTCCGTCTTCTGCCCCCCCCCCCTTCCTTATTTTCACCTCCTGCTCAGATAGCCCAGTTAATTGCACATCCCTCATTACCATGTATTGGCAAAGAGATCCCCTTAGAGCCTTTGCAATAGACGTTTTTCTTCTTCTTCAAAGCTTTCTGTACACATCCATTTTCTGCAGCTCTTAGGGGAAACGACTATATCAAGCTCCACCTGACTTCTGACCTCAAATAATGAATTTCACCAACTGCCTAGTAAAAAAAACTACTAGTCACCGGGTTTGAACATTCCTCTTAACTGCACTTTTTTTCCTTCATATCGAAATGTGTAGAAGCAGTAAGGAGGATCATTGTGCTCAATCTGTGTCCCAGCAGTGGGAATAGGATAAATGTAACCCCTCTCTCCCCAAACAAAAAAGACAGACTGGCATCTGTTAACCCCCCTCCTGATTATTGCCTCCATTTACGGGTAAAGTCTGAAATAGCGCCTGCCCAGTCATGCGGGGCTGTGCCAATAGATTCAGCAGACTATGCTAATGAGCCTGAAAGGATTCCCAAGCTCAGTGCTGTCACTTTGATGACTCCAGAATTAACGCTGCGCAAGAAATTCTTCACACCTGCTGCAATAACACTCAAGATGGGGGGGAGGAGGCGGTGTCTTCAGTAATACAGGTACAAGAAAATTAATGTAACCCCTCTTGTCAAATGTAATTAGAACCATAGTGGTGCCGATATGGTGCAGTGAGTGTTTTGAAAGGGTGAAGCAGGAAATTATTGCTGCAGGGAGAAACTCTACTTTGCTCAGATAACGGTGTTCAATTTGCCGTCACTGAGGCATATGTTAGGATGTGGTTATTTGTTCATAAGTAAAATAGTAAAAAGGCGGAGCTGGAAAATTCCAGCAGACTTTATTCTCGAGGAGTGCTGGAGCAGTTATGGCCTGGTAAATTCAACACACGCCAACATTATGGGGTGTGGGCGGAGCACACAGCAGCCCTCTACTTCAAACTGGCAGACTAACATTTGAGCCTCACACAAACAGCAAGTTTTAAAAAAATCATAGGTGACGGAAACTTCTGGTGCATACAAGTGAGTTTTTTTCTTCTTCCGTTTTTTTTTTTCCAGTGTGTCACATAATTGCAAGCTTAAAGATAAATTCAAATCTTAAAATTTAAGTCTGTGAATACAAGTTTTGGTGTGTACACTATGTATTTTAGGGCAATTTGAAAGAAAACCAATGGTCCTAAAGTACTGAGAGACATGTTGTGTGAAAGAAGATGAAAATGTTTGTGTTTTGATGTATACAGTAAATTGTTTTAAAGTGTAAAAGTTGTCATGATAAAATGTCTGGAGAGCTTACAAGTTGGAATGTGTCATATGACCTGTGATGTCACCCACTCGAACAGTTGACCGTTCCATGTACGGTAATACACACTCACAAACAAAACATGACTAAAACTTACTTAAACCTATGGTTTAGGGAAATGGTATGAGTTAACTCAGGAATTTACAGAATAATGTTTTTTTTCATTCATTCATTCAACCTTTTATTTATACAGGCTAGCCTCATTGAGTCACGGGGACTCATTTACAAGAGGGACCTGTCTCACTCACACCAAACAACCATCCACTCTCACTCTCTTTTACTGGTGTTATTACTATGAAGCATGAGCTGTAGACTTCGAAGCATAGGTGATTTTGGTTTCAATGGATTTACCAAACTCCCATTCTTGGGTAAGGGGAACTCATTTTGTAATTTTTTTTTCAGCAATCACATTTACCTCATAACACAATTGTTCACAGTTGAGCCACATTTTCTGGTGTATATTTTGATACTGTTGATGATTATGAGTTGTTCAAATGCCACAGGAGAAGATGATAACAAAAATGTGATGTAAACAAACAAAACAATAAAACTTGCCAATTAGCAATAAGAGTGTTTTAATGTTTGTGTATCAATCCTCTTAATGTATCCCTATTTAAAATGGCTGCTACAATTAAGCAACCTCAGCAAACATAAAAATAAGTCAGTTTTACAGATACAATACTGAGCTAAGGTTTGGTATGTTAGCTCCAAGTTATCCCCAACCCACACTCTAAGTGCTAATGGATCATATCAAATATGTCTTTAAAACAATCTCATTAACTTTACAATTAACTTTGCCTGTCTGTTGGATACATATCTCATGAACCACTGGATAGATTATCATAAAATGTTGTCATTAACATTTGAATCCAACCCAGTTCTAAATGGCCACCACTGTTAATCAACATTAACCAACGCAAAAATGGTTATAAATCAGCCAATTTTACAATAATTAGGGTGAAACTTGGTGTGGTAGTAGCTGAGGGTCATCCTCAATAGCACTTCAGAGCACTGATAAATCACAAGAGATCTTACAATATTGCATGAGATTGTGCAAAATGTCCTTTTTCAAGATTTGACCAAAAACAACTGTAACCCTGTACTTTTTCATCATTAAAATTCTTCCATTAAAGGTGGTGAGGGGTTTGCATTCCTTCCAGGGAGGCTAGTCATTTAATTACAGTACTGTATTTACAAGAAAATACAAAAAAAACAACTGAACAATGGAGAAAAAAGTGTGAGTGCTTATTAAGATCTCTGGAAAGTATTTACATTTCTTCTCATGTACAAACATTCTAATGGATGGTGTGACACCTTGCCCCACATTCACATCTCTGTTCGCCAATCGTCCTCTCCCCCACTTTACCGTCAATTCCACCCCCACCCCCCCTCTCCTTGACCTTCTCTTTTCATTAGTCAGAATGTGTCTCATGCCTCTGAGCATGCTGATAGTGCACTGCTTCAAGGCTGCATTTATCATGATGATAAAGTACCCTCAGACAACAGCCAAGTATCTCAAGGCTAGTGGCCGCGGTACCTGACAAGTGACAACAAGTCACGCAAACAACTCCACCTCCGTCCTCCCCCCTCACCACTCCCCCAGCTTCCCACCAGCGCCAGACAAATACCATGGCTCAATGGTCACAGGTTGTCGCCTTATGTCACACGAGCCCCTAATGAGAAGTTAAGTGCAGATGAAGGCGGGTGGCTGCACATCACAATGCATGTGCCTACACACTCTCACCTGCACACATACATCCATTGTGCAAGGTGAAGAGGTTGGTGGTGACGTCCTGCAGGCCCTGAGTCACTGAAGTGCATGTCTCACCGCTTTTGCTCCAACTTTCATCTTTGCCTATTGTTCACCTCACTTGCTTCAATACAATCGTGTTTCTTTCCCCCACACTAAGCCATGAAAAGGTGCTGCCTGTCTCCAAAGAGCAGCAGCCCACAATCTCTGCTCGGTTCTCAAGACTCAAACTGATGACCGAGATGACAGAGACGTTATGCTGCTCTCTTCAAAGTTATTAGCAATTGCTCTAATGGGAGAAAGGGACTGGATTTGACACCCCCCACCCCACCCACACACACACACACACACACACACACACACCACCACCACCTCCACACCACCCCATTTTTTATGCCTTCCCTTTTACTCTAATATGCCATTAAATTGGTTTTGGGTGCCAGTATTGTAATAAAATGCACATTTTGTTACAATTAAACAAGTTCATTGTTCATGCAAAGATGTTTTAAATGAAAAAGGCTTTAAAGGCAGTTTTTATCAAAAGAGTTTTGATGTCCTTTATTCTATCCAACTAAAATATGCTCTTCACTCTGCCTGTCTCAGTCTTGCTCTTGTGCACACACACACACTCATTTATCACCAACGAGACAGGCTGACTGAACCCTGCCAAGATATAAAGGACATTTTTATACTCTGAGCCACACAGCTTATCAACACCATTGTAACATATGCTGACATTGGTTGCATTTTGTGCTTTTATCAACATCATCATCCCTTTTTTCGCACATCTGTGACAGTGAAAACCAGCTGAAGCTTTACACCACACAGGAAAAAGCACACAGTGCAGTCATACAATTGATTTTTCTTTTCTTTTTGTGGCAATCAAAAATATGCTTTTTGCTTGTTTGCTGAATTTATGAGTCCAAAAATAGTTCTGTTTGCAAACACCTACATGCACATTGCCTTGAAGAAATGTTCTCTCAAGCTACAATCTTTACACTCTATGCCAGTTGTAGGAAAAGGCACCCATTTTTAAATTGAACTCCTTGACGAGGCGTTATAGAAATGACTCTGTTTTCCATATACATGTATCTTGTTGAAGAAGCACACCACGCCTCTTGCAGAAGGGTGTGATGGAGGCTACATAGAGGTAATGGAGGACCTTGAAGTGTTTCTGAAATAACAAATGTCAAGAAGGATGGATGGTCACTCGATTACATTTTTTTAATCCTCTCCAGGGGCTGTCAGTTTAACAAATCATTTCAAAACATGCTGCTGTCTGGCTGTTAAAGATATATTATATTGTTTAAAAATATTGTGAAAGCTTTATGAATTCCTAAAAACAGCCAGGGAACACAATTTATGGCAGAGCAGCATTTTTTAAGCAGTTTCAGCAGAATGTGTGCAACTCTTGTTTCCATTTTTAAAAATGTGTCATTTAAAGTTAAATGTTGTAGAAAAAAAAAATAATAATAATAATGTTGACTCTATGTAAAAGCTTTTGTGGTATTTTTACACCTTAACTCTGCATTTTGTGTTATTTAAAGGAAACCATTTATATAATTTTATGCAAGCAATGTACTTTAACTTCTAACACCATAAACAAAGAACTTTAGAAAACATTCAAATGGTGTCAAAATATTTTGGATGAATGTTTATACATTAAAGCTTAAAATTCCATTTTACTCATCTATATCCCCACAAGTAGTTCCCCTTTTTTCAAAGTGCAAAATGTTGAAATGTTGAGTTTGATCTTGAAAAGGCATCAAAATATCAAGTGATGTCATCAAAACATGAGCTTTGCCTCTGCAGAAAAATGAGAAATGTAAATATCAATGCACTGTTTTGCACTGTTATTGTTTTTAATTTTGGATATTTGTAAAATTGCATTTGTAATTTGAATTTCAGCTGAGATTTTTTGTGTGTAAATTTGCACTTCTTTCATTTTATGCTCACTGCAACCCAACTTTTTAATAAAAACACACATACATTTATTAGGTAGGTTATTGTTTTTAGTGGTGATAAAAATGCTTACCGTAAATAATACTGTTTGGTGAGATTTACCCAAACAGCGTACACACTCCACCCTTGTGTTTTATTGGTATTATTTGTATAATGATGTATCTCATACAGTAAAACATGTTTTAGATCCTTTTAGACTTTGTGGTCCACATGCTCATTAAAATTATGTACAAGAGTGAGCTGCTGGAAGACCAATAAAAATACATAGAAATTGCAATGTTGCATTTCTACCTTGTAACTTGCTTTTTGTTCTGATAACTCTTTGACACAGTATTCAGATAATAAATAATTTAGATATTTGCAACTGGCCTTGTAAAAATGTGCTGTTGTTTTTGTAGCCTTTCTGGGTGGAGTTTAAATGTTCTCTTCATGCATACAGTCTGTGGTTTTTCTGTACTCCGGTTTCCTCCTGCAAAAACATGCATATTAGGCTAAATAGTGCTTAGGTGTGAGGGAGAGTGAATGTTTGTTTGTCTTGGTTTTCTCTATGTGGCTTTGTGATGGACTGGAGACCTGTCCAGGGTGTCCCCCGCCTCTTACAGAGTGATTGCTGAACATGGGCACCGGCGACCCCCGTGACCCAAAATGGAAGAAGTGGGTAAAAGATAATGGAAGGATGGCACCTCACACTGTGACATGAAAAGGAAGAAGCATGTAAAGATGATGGATGGGCGGATGGATGGATGGATGGATGGATGGATGGATGGATGGATGGAAAAGAGAGAAGAATAAAACAGGAAGCTATCATAATGTAAAAGTTTTAAACACCCAGTATAACAGACAGAGGACTTGACCATGGATAAAAAGGTAAGTGATCTTTATTTACAATGACCAAAAGTAGGAACTCAGGATGGAGCTACAGTTGAATGGACGCAGAGGTAAATATCTTTCTTGGTAAAATATATAATTATTCAATAGTTACTTCAGTTCCTTACAGTTTCTGTTGTCTTTGCAGGTGAGGTCAAGTGAGTGGTGGACTCCAAGGACATCAGAGGATGGCAATGAGGTGAGCAGTAAATCATTGCAGTGTGGCACATGGAAAACTCTGGGGCTGACCAAAAACTGTTTGGTTGTAGAGATGCTGAGACATGTGGTACCAGAAGGTGGTTTCACACAGAGGTAACATGGAAAGAGCTTGAGGAGAACTATGAACCACAGGGAAACACCAACTGGTCAGGACTGAGGAAAACTGAAAGTTATGCACCATAACTCATGTTCCCTGAAGGAAGGGAACGAGGTGCAACATATGACTATGGGAATTGCACCCCGCGCGGTTACCTGAAGTAATACAATCACGCCTTTACGGCAGGTGGGTGTCAGCATCACCACAGAGGCCCCGCCCTCTTGGTATAAAGACGCATGCGCCCATCTTACTTTCTCCAAGAGCACTTCACCGAGCTTTGGCATTGAAAAGGGCAAACATGTGTTGCACCTTGTTCCCTTCCTTCAGGGAACATGAGTTATGGTGCATAACTTTCAGTTCCCCTATCAGTCAGTCCACTCAGTGCAACATATGACTATGGGAACATAATTCATTCACGCCCTTGAAATGCTCAGTAAAAGTGCATGCTTGTAAGAACTTCTGCCTTTATACTTTAGGCGTTTTGGATGATCTCTACTGTGTGTTAGAGAGCACAGCCTGAGTGACGTCACATGCAGTGACATCTAAACTGTAGTGTTTTGCAAAAGTGTTTGTGGAACTCCAGTTTGCCGCAGCACAAATGTCTGCCACTGGTACACCCTTAAACAGAGCCCATGAGGCAGCTAGGCCTCGAGTGGAATGGGTGTGTAACCCAGAGGGCACCTGTTGACCTTTGCTGCTGTACGCCCTTTTTATGGCCTCAGTCACCCAGTGTGAGAGGCGTTGTTTTGACAGGGCTCTGCCAACAGCTGGATTGGCAAAACATACAAACAGTTGGTTTGAAAGACACGCCACTTACGAGCGTAGAGAGTCTGAGTTGACCCAGCTCTCGCCCCCTGTATTGTGTTTATAACATTACTGGGGAGGCCCGAGGCCATCAGCCTGTTCCTTTCAGCGGCCAAGCTGTGAGTTGCCACAGTTCTGGACGTGGGTGGAGAAGCTGCCCGTGGGCTTGAGTCAGCAGGTCCCTGTGGGGGGGCAGCTGCCATGGTGTCCTTGACAACAATGAGATTATTTCTGGGAACCACGGTTTCTGTGGCCACCTGGGGGCTATTAATATCAGGGAGAGGACTCCCCTGCGTACATGTTCCAACGTCACCTGAATTAAAGGGACAGGTGGAAATGCATAATACAGCACCCCTCCCTGTTGATGTAAGACACTGCTGTCCTGCTGTCCGATTTTATGAGGACATGCTGTTTTGTAATCAGCCCCTTTTTGTAAAAGAGCATCATTGACAGATAAACAGCCTTTAATTCCAGTAAGTTGATGTGGAGCCTTGCTTCCTGCTTTCCCCAGAGCCCCTGGGCATTCTGGTCCTGCAATCTACTCCCCATCCTCCTAACGAGGCGTCTGTTGTGATTACCACACAAGACAGGACCCATCCTAGCGGGACGCCCACTGTGAACACTGAGGGATCCCTCCAGGGTTCCAGTGCTGCCTGACACTCTTGGCTGATCAAAATCCTCCCTGTCCGCCTGAGGGAGGCAGGACGCGTTTGTTTTTTTAGCCACATTTGTATAGCGTACATTTTTAGCAATGCCTAAGGCACGCAGGGGATGGCGGCTGCCAGCAAGCCCAAGAGGCGTTGGTAGAGCCTGAGGGACACTCTTTGACCCAGCTGAAAGTGTGCCAAGCAGAGGCGTATTGAAGAAATCTGCTCCTCTGAAAGCTGTGCTATGTACAAGATGGTGTTGACCTGTATGCCCAGAAATACGGTAATCTGAGATGGAGTCAGATCACTTTTCTGCAGATTTATAACGAAGCCCAGAGCTTCCAAGTGCGTCATCACCATTTATGTGTGCAACTGGGCTTGTGTTCTGCTGCTGGCGTGAATCAGAAGGTCGTCCAAATAATTCAAAATTCGTACCCCTTGACCCCTGCGGTGGGTCAAAGCCACGTCCAGGCACTTTGTGAAAGAGCGTGGGGCAGTTTTTAATCCGAAGGGTAAAGCCTTGTATTCGTAAGCTTTCCCTTCGAATGCAAAGCGTAGATATTTTCTGTGTCTCTTCCAAATGCTCACATGGAAGTAGGCGTCTTTCAGATCCACCATGCACGTGTAGTCCCCTGGTCTCACAGACTGGAGCACTTGTCTCAGCATAAGCATTTTGAATCTGTAAGTTGTTATTCTCATGTTCAAAGCTCTAAGATCCAGTATCGTCTCAAGGTTCGGTCCCATTTGGACATAAGGAAGTATTTGCTGAAGTGGCCAGTGGTTATGTCTTGTTTTGGAACAACACGGATCACACCTTTCTGCAACATTGCTGTTCTTTCCTCCCTCAAGACGTGTGCATGGACTAGGTTTATATCTGACTTTAGCACCCTTGTGAACGGGGGCGGCCGCTTGCGGAACTGCAGGCGGAGCCCGTGACACACTGTTGACATGACCTACGTGTTCGGGAGACACGCCCCCCAGGCCTGCGCATACGCTGAGAGACTCAGAGTCATGTTTATTACTAGGGATGGGGCAGATCCGATCCAGTATCGGTATCGGTATCCGATACCAGCATAATTTAAGTATCGGATATCGGATCCAACCTGCCGATATTTCCGATCCAGCTTCAAAGAGCACTTGTGTTCCATCATATTCTGTGACTGCCGTCTTAACATTATGTGAGTTAAAACCAATGAAGACACTCACAACAGGAAACTCACAAACTTTAACAGTATAGTCTTTATAGTATAGAAAACATTCCAAAATACACATAACTTTATAGTCTCAGTACAAATATTTCATTATACAGATTCACATACCTGAACAGTATCGGATCGGAAAAGTATCGGTATCGATCGATACCCAGTTCTTAAGTATCGGATCGGATCGGAAATGAGAAATGTGGATCGGTGCATCCCTATTTATTACGGGCCGCCTGCACCTCGTGGGTGCGGGAATGGGAGCATCTGACACCCCTCGTTCGACCCTGAGCGAACTGACCTGCCCGTACGTGGACGCCGTGAAGTCTGTCTGCTCCAGACAGACCCCAGACGTCCCGCTGCGATTCATTATCTGACCTGACACCCTGTTTTGCACGAGGGAGGAGGGGTGCTTGCCCTCTCCGTTTATCGTGACTGTTTTCATGAAAATGGGTTGTTTTCCCTGTTTTTTTTTGTTGTTTTTTTTTAGTCAAGAATCAGGGCAGTTTGTGCTTCTGGTACTTTATTTTTGTGTTTTGAAGAACAGAGATTTGTCTTTGTTACACACATATCAGAAACATTTTGTTTTGAGCACACACGAATGTCACCAGCTTTTCGTAGTGTTTTACAAATAAAGCCTGGGATTGAATGTTCTGGTTCCCATACCCCGTGGGCGGACGAACCTGTAAAACTATGGAGTGGGCCGCTTCATCAGGCTCGCTTCTGCCTCCCGTCCAGGTTCGCTGAGGAAGTCCTCGGAGGAGCCGCCCGGCAAGGGACGAACCTGTTCCTGCTCTAGGACTGACCGACCTGAGATTGACCTGCTGCGGGTCTCTGCCGTTGCTCCCCATCGTAAGCTGGTCTTTTCTGCGAGCGGGCGGTGTGTGGCTGAGCGGTGTCGCGGCGGCTCTATCGGGTGGTGAAGAAAGGGGAAACGTTGACCTTCTGGCAGGTCCGTCAGAGTGAGCCACAGGTGGCGTTGGACAATGACCACTTCAGCCATGCATCTCCCCTGAGCTATGGCCACGGTACCCATCATGCGGAGCACAAAGTCAGTCGCCCTGCGGGCTTCTTCTAGGATGTCAGCCGACATCTTTTTGTTTGTGGTTACCTGGAGCTCCTGTAGCTTCTCTGCCAGGTATGCCTGCATCGAGGCGGAAGCGTTCATCACGCGGACCACGAGGCCCTGAGCTCGGTAGCATTTCTCGAGCTGTGCAGCCGAGGCACGGCAGGCTTTGCTAGGCAGAGTTGGTTTCACACCCGATGTCCTAGGGGCCAAGTGAGCCGCCAGCGTGTCCTCCATCTGCGGAATGTTGGCAATTCCTGCTGCCTCCATTCCGGCAACGTCGAGGAACTGTGAGAGCGGCAGAAGCATAAGAGCCCTGGGTTCAGCCCAGGTACGAGTCAGCTCCGTGAGGAAATCTGGGAAAATTGACATCCTGTGCCTCGTGGCCGACTGTTGCTTCGCATAGAAGTAGGTGCCCGCCAACCTCGTAACCTGTTGGCGAGGTAGGGGTTCTGGCCAGGCGATCTGTAGCGTGCCCGCCGCTCTACGACACAAGTCGAACAAGGCGGGATAGAAGTATCTGTCTCTGGCAGAGCTGCCGTCGGGTTCTAGGGAAATTCTTCATCTTCCCCTTCGTCCTCGTTGTCGGCTTCTTCGTCTGAAATCTCCCCCGAGGCCGTTAGCGACAGTTCATCTGCGTGTATCAGGCCTCGTGTGTCAAACTCAGCCGTCGAGTCCCCGACGGGTGCCGCCATGCAGTGGCGGACTTAGACATTTTGGGGCCCCAGGCAAACCTTTGTAAAGGGGCCCTGTACCGGTCTGTCGTGGTGAAGAGGGAGCTGAGTCAAAAGGCAAAGCTCTCAATTTACCGATCGATCTACGTTCCCACCCTCATCTATGGTCATGAGCTTTGGGTTGTGACCGAAAGAACGAGATCTCGGATACAAGCGGCTGAAATGAGTTTTCTCCGCAGGGTGTCTGGACTCTCCCTTAGAGATAGGGTGAGAAGCTCAGTCATCCGGGAGGGACTCGGAGTAGAGCCGCTGCTTCTCCACATCGAGAGGAGCCAGTTGAGGTGGCTCGGGCATCTGGTTAGGATGCCTCCTGGACGCCTCCCTGGTGAGGTGTTCCGGGCATGTCCCACCGGGAGGAGACCCAGAGGAAGACCCAGGACACGCTGGAGGGACTATGTTTCTCGGCTGGCCTGGGAACGCCTTGGGATTCCCCCAGAGGAGCTGCTCCAAGTGGCTGGGGAGAGGGAAGTCTGGGCCTCCCTACTTAGGCTGCTACCCCCGCGACCCGACCCCGGATAAGAGGAAGAAAATGGATGGATGGATGTTTTATTATTGCAATAAAAGGCTCTAAATCAAGTCTTACACCAAAATTCAACAACACTAAATAAACACAAACAAATAGAGAGGGTAGATGTGAGCAATACAGTAGAAATATATTTTCCTAAATTATAAGATTTTCACAACTTTAATTCTTTTAACGTTATATTACATATTCTGTAACAGGGAACAGTTGTTAGATCAATGTGAAAAAGTGAGTGTGTGTAGTTGAGATGTGGTACTTTGAGATGAATTCACACACTGGCTCGATATGAACAGCAAGATGTCCAGGCATGAGACACTTTTTACAGCATTAAGTGATCATGAATTACCTTGATTATTCAGCTGGACTTCTATGAAAGTTGTCTTCTGTCTTGTTTCTGGTCTTTAATGATGCATGTTTAAAGACTGCATCTGAAAAAACAACAAATGTTAGTGTTGGAGGAAATAAAAGAAAAAATAAGACATTATTACATTTAACACATGTGAAGGCTCTCATTTATCCAAGTTTCCATAATTAAGACTGGAAGTTTTGACTTCTTTTTAAACCTTAAAACTTACACAGACTGTAAGACTTACTGTAAACTAAATGACTCAAATAATGTCACAGATTTTTCCACCTGGATTATTGAGCATGCATCAGGGAATGTCACTTTTCATTTATATCAATTTTTACATTTTAGATAACATTTTAATTTAGCAATCCTAGCCTTTTGATTCTGTTGTTTTAAACTAACAGTGGCATTTCTGTCCAAAGCAAACCTGTCATTATTAAAAAACACATTTTTGCATTACTCTGAAAGCTATAAGTTGTGCTTTATAATGTATTTAATGGAGGGACTATGGACCAAATAACAAAACAATGATAGTCTGATGAAGTTTTAACAGTCAAATATTTTGTAAAATGGTTGAGCATTTTTTTTATAGATAACTGTGGAATATTTTAGATCTATTCTATTCAATGTAAAGTCCGAATAATTTAATAATACTGTATACTAAGCAAGCAGGGCAGAGAGCTAAAGTAGGTAAAATATATAATCCCCTCTCTCCTATTTAATTCAGAAGATTTAGGTCGAATATCTTTTAATATTTTGATACAGAAAGAAAACGTGAAAATAGTGGTTGTCTCAGCTGATTACTGTTAGGATTTCTTTTACCCAACCTACAAAATAATTTCTAAACCTCGTACCTCATCTTGCTGTAAATACTTTATCTTCATCTCTTGAGTCACTGCCTCGGTGCCATTGACTTCCTCCTGGATCCTGATGTCCGGTGTCCCATGCAATCTTCACAGAACACCGGCGGCGGTTCCGCCACACTTTTAAATGGGCCGCTGCCGCTCGCTCGTGACCGTCATTAGCAGTTGATGAAGTTTTAGAATTCGACCCATTAAAAAAGGTTGTCACTTTCGGTAGTGAAGAAACATACGTTATTGTTTTTTGACGCTTTTTACGTTTTTCAGCTCCGCTTTTCTGTCTCCTGTCTCCCGCTTCCTTCTCACACAAAACAGCAGCGAGCATACAGTACTTCCTGGATTAGTGGGTGACGTCATGACGCATGACGGAATAGTCCATTTTAGTAGGGGGGTACAGAACTCAACCGTTTTTTCTGTTGCGTTTTTAAAGATAGTTTTCATCGTAACTATAATTATTTTTATGTTAAACGTACATTAACAAGCAGGAGCAATGTTAAGGATGTAGGTGACGGCTGGGGTCCCTGCTTATTGGCGGCCCCTGCTCATTGGCGGCCCCAGGCCCCGGCCTCGTTCGCCTGAATGGTAGATCCGCCACTGCCGCCATGTCCATACTGTCCCCCCATTTGACCTGTCCACTGTCCTCCAGATCAATGTTCTCGAGCTCCGGTGTGGGAGTGAGCGCCTCTGTGAGGTCCGGGTCCCGTGTTGGCGCGGGGCCGCCCATGGCCTTGGCCACGATGTCCCTGCGACGCTTCCTCACAGCTTCTAGCATCTGGCTGCAGTGTGGACAGGAGTCGGGGGATTCCAACGCTGTCTTAGCGTGTAACATCCCCAGGCAGACAGGACAGGCCTCGTGGGTGTCCGTCACCGAGAGGGAGTAGCCGCAGCCGCTGGGGCTCGCTGGCCTGCTGGTCTTCTTAGCATTTTTTGCTTTTAGCTTCCCTTTCTCAGGCGCCATGGCTGAGAAGGTCAAATTCGTAGCTGCTAATTTCGTCCGAAGATGTCTCCTTCGTAGCGTCGCTTTCGTTGGCTAGCCTGCTACTCGTTAGCAGGGTAGCGGTGTGACGCAGTTAGCGCCGTCGAGCGAAGTCTGCGAAGAGAGAAGAAAAAAAACCTTGAGGTTAAATAAAAGACGTTGGCCCATCCACACGCAGGAATTTTCTCTGTGCGTTCAGTGTAGGGAGCAAGCTTACCTCAGATAGAGCGATGTAGCTACAGAGAAGTCCCATGAAGTTCAGGTTTAAGCGAGGTGAATGGCAAAAAAGAGTAAGTAAGATGGGTGCACGCATCTTTATACCAAGAGGGCGGGGCCTCTGTGGTGACGCTGACGCCCACCTGCCGTAAAGGCGTGATTGTATTACTTCAGTTAACTGCGCGGGGGCGCAATTCCCATAGTCATATGTTGTACTGAGTGGACTGACTGATAAGGGAACACAGAGAAGCTCAGGTGAGTAACCCACTAGGTACAGATAAGGTATGCTGGTGCTGTCGATTTGTCACCAAAATGTCTCAAATGTTCCAGAGAAAAACTACTGGGTCAAAGGTCCTTCAATACAGCAGAGCTTGTTAGTCTGGATCAGGGTCAGGTGTCAACATTTAGCAGGAAGTTTCAAAAACTGAGGTTAACAACAGGAAAACACATGATCTGGACCAAATACAAAATCGCCACAGAAGCAAGGCAATAAGTACAGTACTGTTGTCATAAACAAACCTTTTAGATATATGTATATGTGCATGAACACAATAAAGAGTGTATTTCTGTTGACAAAAATTTGGTGGTTTTATATTGTGCTGTTATTTTCTGTGTAGACTTTTTTATTGGGTTGTATGCTGTTATGTAAACCAGCCACTAGGGAGCACAAGCCAATGTTTATTTTGTGCTGGTCTGAATCCCAGATAAATGATGTGTCAGGAGGGGCATCTGATGTAAAACACTTTTGCCATAAGTAATATGCGAGTTCATCTAAGCGACGCCATACCGGATCGTTCGAGGCCTGAGTTAACAACGACTGCCACTGGTGATATTGACAAACAGGGTAATGACAGAAATTGTGCTACTGATGGTCAAAGACTACGAGGAGGGAAGCATGTCAGGAGACAGAAGGAAAAGAAGAAAGTAAAGAATGGAGAACTGAGGGTGGCAACTCTAAATGTGGGGGCAATCCACTTTATTCTTGGGGGTGTCACTGTATTTGCGATTATGGGACTTACTTCCGTATGACCCCGGAAGTAGAAGTTCTGCAATGGCTCCTCGTTGTTTACTTGCTGATCTGTAGGCTACGCGTCGTTGAAGTTCTGTTAAAGTTCTGTTTTCTGTTATTTTGAGCTAATATTGTGGCGAAGATGTCCTTGCGGAGCTCAGGTACCTGTTGCGCTGCTCGTGGCTGTACGAATAATCAGACGAAGCTGAATTTGTGGCTGCAACTAGTGTGTGTTGAACATGCTCCGAAAACAAAAACCTGCATCCTTCTTTGTGGCTGGGCTACGAGAAACCACCTGAAAAAAGACTCTGTATCCTCCAGAGGATCGAGAACACCAGGTATGATTTAAGAGACAGCTTTTAGTGTTATGATTTTATGTAGTCAGTGATTAAATGATACTAATATTTTCGTTCATAACTGGCAAATAAACACACGCACCTATATATGTATGCTGTGTGTGCGTTTATTTATATATATATATATATATATATATATATATATATATATATATATATATATATATATATATATATATATATTATTATATATATATATATATATAGCCAGTTATGAATCTTAGAGCACCATGCAGACAACATCCTACAAGCACCCTGTGGATGTTGAATGTTGTCTACCATGGTGCTCTAAGATTCATCACAGGCTGTGATTGTCGTACCCACCACTGCACCCTGTATTCACTGGTTAACTGGACATCAAAAGTCAAAAGTCAAAGTCAAAGTCAACTTTATTGTCAGAACTGCAATATGTACAGGACATACACAGGACCGAAATTGCGTTTCTCTCAGTCCCTCGGTGCAACAGTAACCATCTAAACACTAAACACTAAAACATTTAATAAACATAAGCATAAAATAGTAAAAGTGTAACACTGTCCTGAGTTTTTCATAATAGTATAAAAGTATGAAAATTTACACCAACACTGAAACACCAAACACCCCTGAAACACCAAACACCCAATGAACATAAGCATAAAATGAAATAATAAAAGTGTAATACTGTCCTGAGTTTTTACATAGTAGTATAAAAAGTATAAAAAGTATATCTATAAAATAAACTGAAGGTTCTAGCATTGACATTTGCAAAGAGTGGCACAGCAGCATATAAGTTAATGTACACAGTAGTATATGTATGAGGTAGTTGATGTTGGTATAGAGGCAAAGTGGCATATGCAGTAAGGTACATAAGGCACATTTGGCATCCTTAGATAAGGCTAGTCAGAGAATGCTATATATGTATCTGCAGTAGTATAGATAAAAGTAGTGTAAATGTAAACCATCCATCCATCCATCCATCTTCTTCCGCTTATCCGGGGTCGGGTCGCGGGGGTAGCAGCCTAAGTAGGGAGGCCCAGACTTCCCTCTCCCCAGCCACTTGGAGCAGTTCCTCCGGGGGAATCCCAAGGCGTTCCCAGGCCAGCCGAGAAACATAGTCCCTCCAGCGCGTCCTGGGTCTTCCTCTGGGTCTCCTCCCGGTGGGACGTGCCCGGAACACCTCACCAGGGAGGCGTCCAGGAGGCATCCTAACCAGATGCCCGAGCCACCTCAACTGGCTCCTCTCGATGTGGAGAAGCAGCGGCTCTACTCCGAGTCCCTCCCGGATGACTGAGCTTCTCACCCTATCTCTAAGGGAGAGTCCAGCCACCCTGCGGAGAAAACTCATTTCAGCCGCTTGTATCCGAGATCTTGTTCTTTCGGTCATAACCCAAAGCTCATGACCATAGATGAGGGTGGGAACGTAGATCGATCGGTAAATTGAGAGCTTTGCCTTTTGACTCAGCTCTCTCTTCACCACGACAGACCGGTACAGCGCCCGCTTCACTGCGGACGCTGCACCTATCCGCCTATCGATCTCACGCTCCAGTTTTCCCTCATTCGTGAACAAGATCCCGAGATACTTAAACTCCTCCACTTGGGGCAGGACCTCCTCCCCGACCCGGAGAGGGCATGCTACCCTTTTCCGGCTCAAGACCATGGCCTCGGACTTGGAGGAACTGATCCTCATCCCGGCCGCATCACACTCGGCTGCAAACCGCTCCAGTGAAAGTTGTAAATCACGAACTGATGAAGCCAGTAGGACCACATCATCTGCAAAAAACAGAGAAGCGATTCTAAGGTCACCAAAACGGATCCTCTCAACACCTTGGCTGCGCCTAGAAATTCTGTCCATAAAAGTTATGAACAGAATCGGTGACAAAGGGCAACCTTGGCGGAGTCCAACTCTCACCGGAAACGAGCCTGACTTACTGCCGGCAATGCGGACCAAGCTCTGACACCGGTCGTACAGGGACCTAACAGCCCTTATCAAAGGGCCTGGTACCCCATACTCCCGGAGTACCCCCCACAGAACCCCCCGAGGGACGCGGTCGAATGCCTTCTCCAAGTCCACAAAACACATGTAAACTGGTTGGGCAAACTCCCACGCACCCTCCAGGACCCTGCTGAGGGTGTAGAGCTGGTCCAGTGTTCCACGACCAGGACGAAAACCACACTGCTCCTCCTGAATCCGAGGTTCGACTATCCGACGGACCCTCCTCTCCAGAACCCCTGAATAGACCTTACCAGGGAGGCTTAAGAGTGTGATCCCCCTATAGTTGGAACACACCCTACGGTCCCCCTTTTTAAATAGGGGAACCACCACCCCAGTCTGCCAATCCAAGGGAACTGCCCCCGATGTCCACGCGATATTGCAGAGTCGCGTAAGCCAACACAACCCTACAACATCCAGAGCCCTAAGGAACTCCGGGCGAATCTCATCCACCCCCGGAGCCTTGCCACCGCGGAGCTTTTTAACCACCTCGGCGACCTCAGCACCAGAGATCGGAGAACCCGACCCAAAGTCCCCAGGCTCTGCTTCCTCAGTGGAAGACGTGCCAGTAGGATTGAGGAGGTCTTCGAAGTATTCCGCCCACCGACTCACAACATCCCGAGTTGAGGTCAGCAGCACGCCACCTCCACCATAAATTGTAAATGTAAACAGTAGTAATAAATGTAAAGCAGTAGTAGTAAATGTAAACCGTATTAATAAATGTAAACAGTGAATGTAAACAGTAGTATGACTATAGGCAGTAATGTAATACAAACATTAGTGCAAATATGAGAAGTAGTGCAAACTGAATGAGTACATGACCGAGAGTTTAGTGAATAACCCGTTTGATGACACAGGGTCCAGTGTTAAAAACTTTGTGTTGAGTGGTAATGTGTGAGAAAGTTTTTTGTGTTAAGGCAGTTCAAATGGGAGGGGAGGCAGAGCAGGCAGAGTGTTTAGCATTCTGACTGCCTGATGAACAGAGCTGTCTCTCAGTCTGCTGGTTCGAGCCTGGAGACTCCTCAGTCTCCTCCCTGATGGCAGCAGTCTAAAGCGGCTGTGTAGTGGGTGTGTGGGATCACCTGCCATGCAGTGGGCTTTCCGAGTGAGGCGTTTGCTGTGTAAGTCCTGCAGTGAGGGCAAGGAGGTGCCGACGATCTTCTCAGCTGCTTTCACGATGCGCTGGAGGCTCTTGCGGCATGATGCAGTGCATGCACCAAACCACACCGTGATGCAGCTGGTCAGGACACTTTCTATGGCACCCCTGTAGAAGGTGCACATGATGGGGGTTGAAGCTCCAGCCCTTTTCAGCTTGCGGAGAAAGTAGAGGCGCTGGTCTGCTCCAGGACAGGTCCTTTGAGACGTGCACTCCCAGGAACTTGGTGCTGTCCACTCTCTCCACTGCGGTGCTGTTGATGGTCAGAGGGGCATGTTGTGCATCCCTCTTCCTGAAGTCCACGACAATCTCCTTTGTCTTCTCCACGTTGAGAGTGAGATTGTTGTGTCCGCACCACAAGGCCAAGCGGCTCACCTCGTTCCTGTAGTCCGTCTCATCGTTGTTGCTGATGAGACCTACCACTGTTGTGTCGTCCGCAAACTTGATGAAGTGGTTGGAGCTGTACGATGGTGTGCAGTCGTGTGTTAGCAGGGTGAATAGAAGGGGGCTCAGCACACATCCTTGTGGGGCCCCTGTGTTCAATGTGATGGTGCTCATAACCTCACGCAGACTCTTCCACTGGTACATTTTCATCTTTAAATCACTTCTCGGTCTGCTGCCCTCATACATCTCCTCCTACATGTCTTTACGTGAGTGCAGCTACAGTGTGCGCTCTCAGGACATGATCACCTGCAGTGTTCCATCAGTGAGGACTGAACTTGGAAAAAGGGCTTTCTCCTACTCTGCTCCTGCTTCCTGGAATATCTTACAAAAAGATTTGAAGCTCTCGGCCCTGACCTCCCTAAATGGTTTTAAGAATCTTTTGGAATCCTGGCAAAAACCATTGCAGATATGTTCTTGTTTTTGATTTTGTACATCTACCTTGTGGTGTTTTGCTAGTTTTGATACTTTGCATTTCACTTTCTATTTCTCTCCTATGTTTTTTTTCTGTTGTTTGTTGTTTAAGGAAATTCTACCATTGCTGTTCATCATTCTTTAGTTTGTAGCAGGTCGCTTTTGTAAATGAGCCCTCGAGGCTCAATGAGATTTACCTGACTAAATAAAGGTTGAATGAATGAATGAATATATATATATATATATA
>JBBPBX010016997.1:0-16229 GCA_038048925.1 Garcialebias charrua | reverse complement strand
TATATATATATATAATCTAGGTGTGTGTGTGTTTGTGTGTGTTCATAAATGAACCCTAATGTTTGTATACTGTACTTTTACTTTCCTCCTTTCTGTTATATTTCTGCATAAGGTGAGTTCCAGGTATGGATGACGCTCCAGTTGGTCCAGGGATGGATGAAGCTCCAGGGATGGATGACGCTCTAGGGATGGATGAAGCTCCAGGGATGGATGACGCTCCAGTTGGTCCAGAAGTTTGTGTGCAGTTATATACCACAGCAACAAATGAGGGAAAATGTAATTTCTATAAATCTGCGTTTGAAGTACATTTGGTGTTGCTGTGAAACAGGCATTGCTAAATGAACGTGTGCTTTCCTTTAGTTTGAATAAAACAGTTGCACTAAGTTTCACCTTCTTTATTTCAATAAGATACGTTGTTTAATGTCTAATGAGAAGTTCTACTGCAAATAAAAAAACAGATGTAGTGATTTTTTGGCAACTTACCAGTTTAGTTTTTTATTGACAAGTACAAAACTTAAAAACATGCATGTTGCTGTATGGTTCCTCCTCCAGGAGGAGACTGATAAAGTTCAGAATAAAAGCTGTAATTATAAACTCAAAATAGTTGAAACTGAATACAATATGAGAACTGTGGGTAATTTGATGTCTTTTAATGAAAATGATTGGCTGCAGAATAAATACCAGATAAAAAAACACTCTTCAACAAGAAATGATGGGCAGTTTCTGATTTTAAACAAACTGGAACAGATTCCTCATCATGTGGGACCACTGGACGACCACTGGACGACCACTGGACGACCACTGGACGACCACTGGACGACTGGAGCAAGCAGCCAACCCCTCCGGAATCCAAGACGATGGAACTTGGCCCTTCACTCGTCTGTACCTTAAAAAAAAAAGAAGAATAAACTGTCATGTTTGCATCACAAAGTCTAAAATAAGACCAAGTTTGCTACTCAAAGTAGAAAAAATAAATACAGTTGCTCCTAAAATTTTTACTCATTCACAAAGATATACTGTATGTTCAATTTTATATTGATTTCAGTAATTTTATCTTAGATTTACTTTAATATTTTTGAATTATTGTGCCAGGTGCTTGTGTCATTACCTGCTGTTCTTCTGCTCCTGCGTCTCAGAGTTAGTGTGTCTGTCAACTTCAGCGTGGGAGACCAGTCTGTGTTTGACTTGTGTGCAGGCCTTCCTGAAAATATAAATATTTCAATAGAACAAATGTAGTAATGACCAAAAGATGAACTTGTGTTATGGAATATTTTCTGTACAGACAGCATCCCACTACTTTATTCACATGAGAGTAACCGGGACCTACAATCAAAACAGTACAAACAATACAGTAGGTATGTACAGTATGTATGTATATACTGTATATACAATGTGCATACAGTATACACATACACACAGTATATGTATGTACTGCAAATGTATTACACACACATGTGTTTATATTATTTATCCACATATTTGTTTAGTAAATACTTTAACAGATGCTACCGTGTGGAAGTTAGCACGACATGCTAAGCTAACCACAGCAGTAGACGGTGCTAAATCATGAAAAAAAAAAAACAACAACAGCTCCAACACAGAGAAAATTATACTCTAACATTGTTCTGAAATTGTTTCACAAAATGATTGATGTAGAATATTTTGTTTACCGGAGAAAACGTGATCTGAACACGACGTCTTCTAGAGCAGATCCGAGCAGAGGAGGGGCAGCTGTCAGCTCCTCCGATGGAGATAAATCCTTCACGTTTACTTATTTTTGGGATTAAGTGAAAACTGCGCTTTGAACAAACGTCTACCCGACAGGAACACCCACTAACCCAACACGAAGTAACCATTGCAATTAATTAGAAATAAACAAAACAAAAAAACAAACGTGAAAAATACAGCCAGTAGACTGGGCTTTAACTGCTGCTCTCACTTCCGGCGGAATTCGTTCCCATAATTTGCGCAAGGCATCATGGAGGCTAGGAATAAGGTGGATAACAGGCAAAGGTAGAGAGCTGGCTGACATGATGCAACAAAGGAATTTAGATGTTGTATGTGTCCAAGAGACCAAGTGGAAGGGCAGCAAGGTTTGTAGCATTGGAGCAGGGTTCAAACTGTTTTACCATGGTGTGGATAGAAAGAGAAATGGAGTAGGGGTGGTCCTGAAGGAGGAGTTAGCAAAGAATGTAATAGAGTTGAAAAGAGTCAGACAAGGTGATGTTTCTGAAGGTAGACGTAGAAGGTCTGGTGCTAAATGTTGTCAGAAGTTATGCTTCATAGGCTGGATGTGATGTTGAAGAGAAAGAGAAGTTTTGGAACTATCTGGATGAAGTAAGTAGAGAATATCCACAGGGAGGAGAGAAGGTGATTTGAGCAGACCTGAATGGACATAATGGTGAAGGAAACAGAGGGGATGAGGAAGTGATAGGTAGGTTTGGTGTCAAGGAAAGAAGCCAGGAAGGACAGATGGTGGTGGATTTTGCCACGAGAATGAAAATGTCTGTATTTAACACCTATTTCCAAAAGAGGGAGGAGCATAGTGACCTATAAGAGTGGAGGAAGGAGTACACAGGCAGACTACATTCTGTCTAGAAGAGGAAACCTGAGAGAGATTGGAGACTGTAAGGTTGTAGCAGGAGAGAGCGTGGCCAGACAGCATCAGATGATTGTGTGTAGAATGACTATTGTTGTGAAGAAGAGAAAAAAAAGGAAAATAGATTAGATTAGATTAGTTATAGATTTTCTAACACATTAGTTTTTATTTTATTTTATAATTTTAATATTTTTTGACAATTTAAATTTATTTAATTTCAATTATTATCTTTTGCTTTAGTATGTAACTGTGTGTGTTTAAAGTAAGATGTAAGTTTATGTATAAAGCTTTTATGATTTTTTTCTTTATTTTTTTAGAAGGGGGGGGGTGCGCTTGTAAGCCCAATTAGGGTTTTTATGACCTCTCCTGCACATTTTTTAAAAACTTTTCTTTTATGTGTGTTGTTTCTTTTTGTGCAAACAATAAACAAACAAACAAAAAAAAATAAAAAATCAGAAAAAAAGACCAAATGGTGGAAGCTGAAGAAGGAAGAAAGTTGTGATGAGTTCAGACAGGAGCTGTTAAAGGCTCTGGGTGATAAGAAGCTTCCAGATGACCAGGCTACTACTGCAAATAGAGAAACAGGAAGTATTTACAATCAGTAATTAGATAGACATGTAGGGAGTGTAATCTGGACAGAGAAACAATAAGAAAATCTGGTGGTGGAATAGTGAAGTGAAAGAAGCTATTCAGAAAAAGAGGTTTACCGAGAATAAATATACGACAGTTGTGAGACCAGCTTTGTTGTACGGCCTGGAGACAGTGGCATTAACAAAAAGACAGGAGACAGAACCAGGTTTTGAAACAGGGCAACCTGCTTGTTAAGAGGCAGCAGCTCTACCAACTATGCCACTGTGCTGCCAGCACACAGTAGCAATAGTTGTGAAAACAGAGCTTATAATAATATTATTAATAGTAAAAACAGTGGCAGTACTTTTGTTGTCATGTTAAACAGGTTCAAAGTTGTACCTACTGTAATTCTTCCACTTTCTTTCCTTCTTCTTGGTGAATCATGTCATGGAGGAAGCCACATGCTGGACAGGAACAAGAGCATTAAAAGTCAAGACATGCAAACTGAGAAAATCATTCTCACATTTTACTGACATTTTTTCCCTTGATGGTTTTCTTTGTTTCATCAAAAGACGCCAGATGTGGTTTCAGCAACAAAAGATTGTAGCCGCTACCTGCAAGTTTAATTTCAACCATCCACAGACTCCACAGCCTTTATCGTCCTATTTCTCATGCTTTCAGAAACATTGCTTTCCAGTCTTACTTAAAAAATAGGCTTTTTCTCATACGGTTGCTTCTATATTCCTGGTCATATCTCACCCTAGATGCTTAACTCACACCTCTGTCGGTCCAGAATCCAAAACTGTAAAACCTCTCAACAACAGTTCCACAGCAATATCTCAGGGTCGGTGACCAAAGCTTTCTTTATATTGTGCAGACTCCACAATCTGAACTTCTTGAAAAATGCACTGTGTGACATCTCAGCAGAAAATATCTCATTTCGTGTGGTGGAACCGTGTACTTTGTATTGCCAGCTGCATTCTTTTGTTTCATGCTTCACTATTTCCTTTAATGTTCCCACACTGTGTGAATACTTGGATTCTTAATGGCCTCCTTGTGTTACGCTCAGTGGAACAGTCAACAGAAGCATGATCTGGGCCCTTTTTTATGCATTTGTGCTTTTTTTTCCCCCTTCCCTTCTCCTATTCGAAACATAAAATGCTGCTCAGTTTGCTCTCATGGCACTCGTGTTCTGTTTCTGACAAGGACATGATAAAATACAAAATACCACTGAATAAACATGAATAAAAGAAAAAAGTTCTTCAAATTGCTGCCACCATATTTAGAAATGAAGGACGTGTTTTTGTCTTACAAGATATAATGAGGAAAATATGTGTACCCAAATGGCTCTTTTCTTACAGTGAAAGTCATCCTGTTGATCTGAAATCTAACTAAAAGAAAAAAGCTAATGTGAGTGTCTCATGTTGATTAGAGATTAGGTTCTAAATCCAGTATTCAAAAATAAAAACATACATTTTTTGCTATTTTTACTCAAAATAAATGTTCTAATCTAAAAAGTTAACTAACTACTGATGACTGATTTACATTTAGTTGGTGCTTTTGTCCTGTTTGTGTAACATTAGATTACGTTGCCTAAGTCGTCATTGTTTAAATGTCAGCTGTATGCATTATTTACAGGAAACACGGTGATCCAGATTTAGATAAATATACTGGTTCTTTAACTCCTCTACTTACAGTCAGCATCAAGCCTTGAGCAAAACACCTTAGTCTGCCAACCCCAAAGCAGTACAAACCGTGCTGGAGAAAAAAATATCTGCAGTGTGGATCTCAGTGTGGTTCTACAACAAAAAAATCTTTCCTGGAAAATTGTTACTAAAAACAAATTCTGAAAGGACTAAGAGAGAGAGAGAGAGGTGCAGTCCTATTCTGCATTGTCTGCATCTTCCTGGTGGTGCCAGTCCGAGGTTGTCAAGTTGACTTTGACCTCTCTTGAACATGGCCTCAGGTGTGGAGCAGTGATGAGTGCTTTCTGCTGTGGAAAAGCTGTTTTACAGGCTGAAGTTGTTCTTGCCTGCCCTCGATTGGGCTGGAGCTGTTCTGTTTAACCAGCGCTGTGAATTTACAGCAAAATCTGCACGGCTTTTTCTTGTAATGCTGTCACATAATGTCATATTATAAACTGCTCTCACGCATAACTGCACGCTCATAAAGTATATGTGTACCCACACATCAACAGAACAAGCAGGTAGTTTTACTTTTTTTACTGTATGTTCTATATTTATTATGCCATTGCCCATGTTTTATTATTTGTTGCTCATCCATACATACATCCAGCCATTAAATATCCAGGGCCTGGTAAGGGGACCAGAAATCAGCAGAGTTCCCCAGGCCTCTCTCTTCCAGCTTGTATGCAGGACATCAAAACACTCCTAAACCAGCCATTAGATGTAACTTGACCAGCACATTTTTGGTCTGAACCAAGGCTTTTTCCCAGTGGGACACATCTGAAATATCTTCACTGAAACATCCATTTGTATCCTTTAGATTCCATCTGTCTCCTCCATCTAAAGTGGTTCTTTTTAGTTCAGAGGAGAAGCTTTCTTCTGAGCCTCTTCCAAACAGTTGAGCTCTTTATCATGTCCTTGAATGAGTAAACACAGCCTCACTCTAAAAGAAGCTTCTTCACTTGTTCATACAGAGAAACAACCCATTGCTTGTGACCTTAGATGGGAGTTAGGACAATGAGAAGTAAATAAACTCCACCACGCTGATAAAACTACCAGTCCACCAGTCTCTTGCATATTTCTACACTGACTTGAAAACAAAATAATAAAAGTCCTCTTTTTCAAAATGCCCATTCATGACTAAAGTAATGTCCCCTTGCAGAGAATCAACAAGTACTTCACGTGTGGAAACTACGGTGGCCGAGGGGTGCAAACGCGCAGCAAGAACAGAAAAGCGCTGCAAAAAGAAAAAAAGCTCTGTAAAAAATAAAACGCTCTGCAAAAGGACGGCTGCAAATTTTTAAAGCACTGCAAAAAGAAAAAGCACTGCAAATGGACGAACAAGATGCAAAAAGAAAAAAGCGCTGTAAACACAGAAAAGCTGCAACGGAAGTGCTCCAGACCACTAGGGGCAGTCGAACAAAAAATAGGTCTTGACGCAGCGTATGTACTTCTGGTTCCGGGTCGATTCTCCCTCGAGATCTGAAACTTCACGGTCAACCTTTATTTATAGAGGTTAAATTACAAGATATAGCTTAAGGTAAGGTTAATAAACTCTGTATTTATGTGTCAGTTCGTTGTGGTTTACAACGTTATCCATGATTGCTGCAACTTTAGCCACAGCTAACGTTGTCTGTCAGTGATGTAATGCTGTAACGTTTACTTTCTGTATTTAAGTGTTAGTTGGCTGTGATAATGTTATCCATCATTATCAATTATTCTGTAACTGTGTAAGGAAACAGCCTCTGATCTAGCTAGCAGCCACAGGTGGCTACTGTACACTGCTGCTTTGTCAGTGCTGTAACTTTAAAATGTTTATCCATTAATGTCAAATCTCTGACATCTTACAACACTGTTTTTTAGAATAGCATTAAATTAAAAGCTATGTCAAACCACCCTGATGCATGCTCAATAATCCAGGTAGAAAAATGTAAAAAAGCTAAATCTGGTCCTCTGGACATTCAAAAAACAAAACAAAACAAAGCAAAAAAAAATGTAGAAACGTTTCGTCTTTCGTCCGAAAGACTTCTTCAGTCTGAGAAGCTGTATTCAGCTCAGTCTTATAAATAGCACCCTCTCACAGTGGATCAACCAGTTGGCTGATGACAGCCGAAACCAGCTGCTCACATGATCAAGGAGGACCATCAGCCTGACGATGGATCGTTAGCACCCTGATGGTTGTTTGCTATTCACAGAGGGCTGAGTGATACTAGCAATAACAGCATTGTAGGAAGGGGACAGTTGAACCCGGAGGCCTCCACCTCTGTTTAATGATGGACGGTTTCTTTTCACAAAGATGGCCTCCTTTACTCCTCTCTCAAACCATCGTTCCTCTCTATCAAGGATGTGAACATCTTCATCCCTGAAAGAGTGACCGCTGGCCTGGAGATGAGTGTAGACCGCAGAGTCCTGACCTGATGATGTTGATCTTCTGTGCTGGGCCATCCTTTTGGCCAGTGGCTGTTTAGTTTCCCCGATATANGTTTTGTTTTTTGAATGTCCAGAGGACCAGATTTAGCTATTAAATTAAAAGCTATATGTCAAACCATTTCCATGTTCTGATGTGATTAATAATTTATCTTTTTGTTTTCTTCTTGTGTCCATCTCTCTCAGCAGCAGCTCACCTAACAAACATGGCACAGTCATCAACACGTTGTTATTGCAGTGTGCCATGTTGATCCAATAATAAAAAGATCACAAAAGATCACAATGCTGCCTCCATCTAGCATCCAGCCACATGTATGGCTCCTCCACAACCAACCAGAGGATTGAGTCTTGGTGGTCCATATTCAGAAAGGGAAGGTAAGTGGTCTTCATAAACAAATTTAATTACAAGTAACCATAATTCAAACATGGATATACTGAAAATAACTTGATTTCTGTTGGTGTCAGTTCTGGATGGAGCTATTTGCAGATCTTAGAGAAGCTGGATTCTTCAATGGGAGTCACGAGCACCAGTGTCTGCTGAGATATTGTTTTGGTGATGTTCTTCAGAGAGACTTGGATGAGTGTGTGACTGTTGAACAGTCACAAGATACGCCCCTCCAGAACACCATCATGTCCGGGAGGAGTGCCAAACGAGCTCTACTACTTACCACACAGGTAATAAATTGGTGACAAGTGGTATTTATTCTCCTTTCATCATACATTTAAATATAATCATATTTTATTTTAACATAGGTTTGGCTCCAGAGACTGTGCATTTAAAATCGAACCAACTGAACTGGATGCCTTTCCTGAGGCTCATCTGACAAGAGCTCCATGTGGGGACCCAGACATGCAAGAATACTTGGATTTTGCAATGGAGTACAATCATTTACAGAAGCCAGAACACTGGGAGGCTTCAACTGAACTGTATCTGAAACTAAAAGAAATTGCTCAGCTATGAATTGAAGGGAGGTTTTATTGTAATGGTGGTGGAACATGTACACAACTTGTCACCCACAGCATCAATATTTAAAAGTGTGAAATAAAAGAATGAAAATAAATGGATGAAAAACAATTGTCCAAATGCTGTCTGAAGAAAACAACCCCCCCCCCAAAAAAAAAGAAAAAACACATGCTCACATACCACAGCAATTTCAAACTATTTAAACTGAACACAATTTGTCACCTACAGCTTCAACATGTAAAAGTGGGAAATAAAGAACATAAATGGATGAAAAACAATTGTCCAAATGCTGTCTGAAGAAAACAAACCCAAAAAGGGCCGTCGTCACTGTGGACTGGAATTGTGAAACACTGACCCATTTGTTATAAACAACCAAATCCTGGACTATTTAGAATTCCAAAGTCCATTTGTAACTTAACAAACTATGAATCCAGGAATGGTAATTTCAGCAGGTTTGAACATGTGTTTGCCATTGGGAAGGGAGTCCAGGAACTCTATTTGTGGCAGTGGTTCCAAGCCAGATGGAGGAAGTGATGACAGCCCAGTTGCAAACATCAAAATGTCCTCCACAGACACAGCAGCATTGCCTTCTGAAGGGCTGGGATGATGTTTGAAGATTCTCTGAAGTTCAATGGCAGTCAGTCTCTTTTCACAGTGGCACAGTGACAGGGGTCAGCAAAGCAGGGTATTGTACTGAAGGGCTGAAAGACCATCTTCAAATCTACAAAATGAACAAAATTGTTAAGGTAAAATTATTTGTGACAATGGCTATTGATAACAAATGCACATGCCATGGAGCATTTTAAACTAAATATTCAAGTCAGATTAATTAGTATAGCACTTTTAAAATAGAAGCTGTTACTGAAGTGCTTAACAAGAAGATCACAACATTAAACAAAAATTAAAAACATAATTACAGCAATTGGACTGAAAGCATAAAACACCACTGTAATTAGAAACAATGAAAAAAAAGTGTTTTAAATCATGAAATAGTAACAAAAATAGCAACAAATAAACTAACACATAAACAGAGTCTGAAGGAATGAAATACTAAATTAGATCAGATGACTACAAGTCAAATAAGAATAAAACCAAAGGCATAAACACAGTCATTAATAATGAAAGGCTGAATCAGATCAACTCATTTGAATATGAATTCTGAATATGATGAACACTTGAAACCTGTGACAGCTCCCTCCCAAACATTAGCCCTCGATATGTTGAACCTGCTCACTCTTTTGTGATCAATAGGAAGCGACAGGTTTGCCACAATATCGAGTACTGTAATGTGCATATCCAACTCATTACTTCCTTTTTATGACAACAAACAGGGCTCTCACTCAAGGACATCATGATGTTTGCCACTGGATTAAACACGCTGCCTCCATCCGGACTTCAGCCACAACCCAAATTAATGTTTCAGTCAACATCTCACTTTCCAGTCAGCAGCACCTGCGCAAACACAATAAAAATACCTGTGTCCAAGACATATGATCAGTTCAAAAATGACATGGACTTTGGAATACAAAACTCTCCTACATTTGGACTTTTTTTAAGTGCAAGTAGCTACAGTATAATAACACACAAATTTGGATGTTAACCTTTTAAGGCTGCTGTTAACATGTGAAACCTGTTCTGTGAAAGTTGTGAAACTGTAACATTATGGTTGTTTGATACAATTACAGTTGGACTCACATTTATTTACAATTCTGCCATGTTTTTCAGTGTTATGTAGTTTTCCACACAGGATTCCCAGGTCAATGGAAGCACCAAGCCACTCTCTCTTTCATTAGCAAGGACCACGCCACAAAACATAAGTTTAAGATTTTCAAGATGGCGCCTTTGTTGTTCACGGCAGGCTGTCTACCTCCTCTCTTGAACTTTTTATTGTTGTTCGTGTTTTGCCTGTTTTTTTCATCGACGATGCATCCTCGCTTCTGGTCTATGATCGCTCAACTCTTCTAAGTATACAAACTCGCTAATCCCACAGACTACTGGCAAACATGGACATTTTAAGCCTCCACCACCTCCACCTTTCCTGGCGTCCATTCCTGCCTACCTACAACGCAACGCCAGCACGTCGCCACGCAACAAGCGCCGCAGACGACGCAGAACAAGAGTGGGAGTCCTGTTGAGATTATAAAAAAGTATCTCTAATCTCACAGCATGACTATGGCTGACTTACCTCCTGAATTCAGCGTCTTTGATGTCCATCGTTCCATGATTCATCGCCATCGCTGCCTTGTTGCTGTCAATCATAACTTCAGCGATCAGTATCCATCTTGTCCCCCGGTGAGGACCCTGAAGCAAGGCTACGTTAAACAGAACCTCCGCCCGCTCGCTTGAGCTGCGGGTGACGCAACTGGTTGTGTTCCAGTACGTGCAACACTGTTTAACGCCCGATCGATCACTAATAAAACTTTTATATTAAGTGATTTGATCTCAACTCATCGTCTGGATCTGTTTCTGATTACTGAAACTTGGCAAAAATCACATGACAACAGCTCCTTCTCTGAGCTCCTCCCACCTGACTGCTCCTACCTGAGCGTTCCGCATGGTTCTGGAAGAGGCGGGGGCCTGGCTGCTATGTTCAGTGATGCGTTCAAGTGTCGCCTGTTGCCTAAAAAAAAAACTAAAACAGCTTTGAAATTATGCTATTTGTGCTGGAATCTGCTAAACCTCTGCTGTGTAGGCTCATTTATCGGCCACCACAATATAATAAGGACTTTCTCAGTGAGTTTTCAGAACTACTGGCTGAACTGCTGCCAAAATTTGACTCCCTGCTTTTTTGTGGAGATTTCAACGTACATATCTGCTGCCCAAGTAATCAACTTGGATGTGAGTTTCAGGACCTTCTGGACTCCTTTAACCTGTCGCAATCTGTCTCAGGGGCCACGCACAATCAGGGTCATACACTGGACTTAATTATCTCCCACGGCCTTCACATATCTGCTGTGGAGATTCTGGACACCTGTATTTCAGACCACTTTCCCATCTTATTTGAATTTTCCACCCCTCCTGCACCGAAGGCTGTTCTCCCAGCACATCTCTGCCGCTCCATCACCCCATCCACTCCAAGTCAGTTCACTGATACCTTTAAGAGCACTGACTTATGCTCTGCCGTCAACCTGGACCCATCACTACATCCTGAGGACTTCATCACCTCCTTCTATCACACCTGCACAACGATCTTGGACTCCATCGCTCCTCTCAAACAGGCTTCTTCAAAGATCAAATCACCTCCAATGCTCAACGAAACAACGCAGGCTCTTCGACAACGCTGCAGGAAAGTAGAGCGAAAATGGAGGCGCGACCGGCTTCATGTGTCCCAGGGAATACTAAGAGACTGTCTCTGTGATTATCAAAATGCTGTTAAGCAGGCCAAGTCACAGTACCTCTCCAATTTAATCTCCACCAGCTCTAACCGGCCGAGGACGCTATTTAGCACAATCCAGCCTGTCATCAATCCTTCTGTCAATGTTCTGAAAACTGCCACTCAGTCTACCTGTGACGACTTTCAGAGCTATTTTGTCAACAAAATAGACTCTATCAGGTAGAACATTGTCAGCCCATCAAACACTGTCCAGTCATGTACGTCTGCAATAACCACCGCTGTTTTTGACAAGTTCGACCTGGTTTCACTGCCTCACCTCATCAAGGTGATTCAGCAGATGAAACCAACAAACTGTTCTCTGGACATCATTCCCTCTAAAATGTTCAAACAGTCCTTTGATGTAATTGGTCCTTGTGTTTTGTCATTTATTAACAGCTGTCTATCTTCAGGTTATGTGCCATCTGCTTTCAAACATGCTGTGGTCAGGCCTCTTCTCAAAAAACCAGGCCTAGATCCTACAACTCTCTCTAATTTCAGGCCAGTTTCACATCTGTCATTTTTATCGAAGGTCCTGGAAAGGATTGTTTTTATTCAACTTCAATCTTTTCTAGAGCTCAACAACCTGTTTGAAAAATTTCAATCTGGTTTTCGAGCCCGTCACAGCACTGAATCTGCACTGCTCAAAGTGCAGAATGACATTCTTCTGTCTCTGGATGCAAAAAAACCCTGTTCTGCTGGTGATGTTAGACCTCTCAGCAGCTTTTGACACCGTCGACCATCAGGTACTAATCAACCGCCTGTCTGAGCAGGTTGGCCTCCAGGGAGCTGTGCTTGAGTGGTTCAGATCTTACCTAACTGGGAGAACTTTTTCTGTCATGATAGGTGATCTGTCCTCCTCTTCATCAACTCCTATGACCTCTGGCGTACCACAGGGATCCATTCTGGGGCCAGTCCTCTTCTCTCTTTACATGCTGCCATTAAGATCAATCATTGCATGTCATAATCTGTCTTTTCATATGTATGCAGACAATTTACAAATCTATCTGCCAGTCACTCCCAACCCCTCACTCAGTTCAAACACTATTGTCAACTGCTTAAATGACATTAAGCACTGGCTGTCAAAACTTCCTCCACCTAAACACAGACAAAACTGAATGCATTTTATTTAGTGCCCCCGATGACACCAGCAACATCCTTCCCAGTCCCAGTTTTGGTTTTCCCCTCCCCCACTTCAACCCGGTGGTCAGAAATCTTGGAGTGCAGCTTGACTCCAACTTAAAGTTTGATAAACAGATCAGTTCTGTTGTCAAGACCAGCTTCTTTCAGCTCCGTCTGCTCTCTAAAGTAAAGTCACTCCTTAGCCGTAGTGATCTGGAGAAGGCCATCCATGCCTTTGTGACATCCAGACTTGACTATTGTAATGCTTTGTATGTTGGAATTAATCAATCCTCCATCTCCCATTTACAACTTGTACAGAACTCTGCCGCCCGCTTTTTGACCAACACGAAAATATGAACACATCCCTCCTGTCCTGTCCTCTTTACACTGGCTCCCGGTTCAATTCAGGATACAGTTCAAGCTGCTCCTGTTTGATGTCAAAGCTCTGAATGGACTCGCACCTCTGTACATCTCAGAACTTTTGAAAGTCCATCAGTGTTTATAACGCTTTTTTCTTTTTGCATCTCGTTCGTCCATTTGCATCGCGTCTGTACATTTGCATCGCATCTGTACATTTGCATCGCGTTTGTCCATTTGCAGAGCTTTTTCTTTTTGCAGCGCATTTTTTTATTTGCAGCTGTCCTTTTACAGAGCGTTTTATTTTTTACAGCACTTTTTTTCTTTTTGCAGCACTTTTCTGTACGTACTGCATGTTTGCACCCCTCGGCCACCGTAGGAAACATAATAAATAAACATGTAAATCGCATGCTTTGCATGTTTCCTATTAGTTTTTGGAAACATTTTCAACAGATTAATGTAATCAGATGATTTTACACATGATCACACATTAAAATCAAGACTTTTTCTGTTTGGGCCTTTTCTGGCATCTAATACCAATCCTAGCTCCTTTTTGCTTGGGTGCAAACCAACCTGGAGGAAGACAAAAGTCCCCACTTCATGAAGTCAATGAGAACAGATCATCTGCGAAAGATGCAGTCTGAAAAGTGAGAACCCTCCACTCCATGGCTGCACTAGAAGCAAGAAAACCCAAAACCCTCCTGAATCAATGACTATTGGCCAAACTAAAAAGTATTTGTAAAACACTTTCTGATCCTGTCTTGAAAGAAGACTACCATCTCATAGAGTCAGGCATATAAATCAATAGATTGAAACAAAATCTTGGGCTTTGGGGTACTTAGGAAAGACAAACAACAGTCAGAGCCGTTCATCTACCTTCTAGAAAATTCCATATCGGAATAAAGTCCAGTCCGTCTCGAGGTGGCTGTTAGGCAAGAGAAGTCTATATACGTAGCTAACAATTTACACAAAACTCAAAAACCTTTCCAATCATGAACGTGACATTCTATAACCCTAAAGCTTGTTTCAGCAGCTGCATATGGAACTGCCAACGCCTCCACCTCAGACCATTGGTCAACCTACACAAGACCCCAGAGCTATCCATGCACTGAAACTAAATAAAAGTGTTAATATGGGTCAAATATGAAGTTTTTTATGTGCAGTCAGTACACATTTATTAATTCATTCAAATAACTGTTCTGACAGAAATGCAATTATGTTGCACTTATGTAAGCACTTGAATGTGTGTGTGCTCTAGAGTTTGTCATAAAATAAGGGATGTTTAAATAGATATTTCTCTTAATTATGAGTAATTATAAGTGTCAATGCATAGGCACTGAAGTATCCTGATAGCAAAAGATATGGGAGACCAAGCTTGTGGATTTTAACAATTCATTATAAAAGAAATGTTAAACAGAACATCCAAAGGATGATCTAACCAGATCCAACGAGGTAAAACTGGACAACCATTATATTGTCAGATTGTTCATTTGATCACAGCTTGCCAGTAATATAGAAGAACGCCACCAGTCTTGTCATAACTGGAAGGCCATATTACTTAGAGGGCAGCATGACCTATCATTAAACTGTGAACAAAAATACACTAAGGACAAATCTGATACATCTAATGGGGACATCTCAAAGAGCCTCTCAGCAGTGAAGCTTGTTTTTTCTACAGTATCCTGTTCAAATGTGTGTCCTGTTTCTTGTCACATAACTTTAAAACAAATTGTGTGAGCCATACACCAAAATGTGCAGCTTAATTCTCCAGCTCCCCGGGCGTTTTCTGGCTGCTCACTGCACCACCTGGTGGTGGTTGGGTTAAATGCAGAGACAAATTTTGTCTGTGTATGGGAAACATACACAGATGACAGACAAAGACATCATTATTATTATTATTAATAGGGAATAGTATAACTTTTGGTAGCAGTACAGTACACACTGTAGATAATATTTGCATAAAAACCGTAAGAACAAAATGGAGATGAATGGAATTTCAGCTAAACAAATTAAAAAAAAAACAGTCATCTTTGGAGCGCTAAAGCTCAGGCATGATTTCGAGTAAAAACATCTTTCAAAGTTCAAAGAGATCACAGAAAGTTAGACTATACAACTACCATTTTAATATCTACAAGGTGTATATATATATATATATATATATGTGTGTGTGTGTGTGTGTGTGTGTGTGTGTGTTGGTGCAAGCGTATTGGCCCGCCTATGCGCCAGACTACGTACCGACATTATCGGGACATTTGGTATTAGCCAGCCTTTGCCAATGTCTGGATAAAACACAGATTGTATCCAAATATATTAATATGTAAACATTGTTTTTTCTCATCAATATCAGCGTAACTTGTGGCTAATAGGCTGCCTGGATGAGTTGGAGTGTGCTTTAACACTTAAAATTGTTTTAATAAAAAGTTATTTACATTTATAAAATTGGCTGGCTACGCACCTCCCAGGGTATTTGTGTGTGGTGTGTATGTTTTTGTGTATCGGTTGCATTTATTGCAGCCGTGTGTGTGGCTCACTGACACACATGGCGCCAAACTGCAACGCCCCTCCTCTCGTGATGTGGAGACCGCGCGAAACTCCAACGCCGCCCCTCCTCTCGTGATGTGGAGCATAGACCCTGTAGTGGGCGGGGGCTCAGGGCGGGGCCTCAGGTGACCGAGTTTTTAAAAGTTAAAGCCCCTTGAGCTTACACGTGCAGAGTTATGGCGTCGTGTGTTGAGTGCATGTAGGTGAGCGGAGATTATTTTTGGAGAGCGATTTAAATAAAATTTTGCAGCGGTAGGTGGACAGAGTGTCAGAGTGTATTGACTTCATTCAGGTAAGAATTAAAAAAATTTTTTTGTTGCTTTTGATGACATCATCTCAAGGAAATGTTAACCTAATCCGGTAGTAACGTGACTTTAACCGCAGCGTCACAAACTGTGAAGACTGTAGAAAACTTTATCAACATTTAGATAAATTAGGAAGTATCTGTGCATGAGTTTTGAGTGCGTGAAGAAAGACGCAGCTCAAACTAGCTGCGGCTAGCGTTAGCATGTAACGTAACTTCACTTCAGAAGCGTGACAACCTTTCAACGCTGTTGAAAACTTTTATAGACATTTATATAAATCAGCGATACT